>JANAVB010044608.1:7500-33261 GCA_029216955.1 Iris pallida | reverse complement strand
TTATGAATGTTATTTACACAAGTCGTTGGACGGAGACATATCCATTACCAACAAAAAGAGGAAATATATAATAAAGAAATTTATGGAGCGATACGAAGACGATCCAAGTGCAATCATCTTCGAAGAAATAGAGATGATCACGGCCACGACTCGAATACCTGTGAATGAAAATAGCATACACCTGGAGAGATAACCAGGTCCTAAGAGGGACGTAACAAGAAACAAGAAAATACCATGCCATATAAACTGTGATATATAATAGAAAATAAGGGATGCATGCAATAGGGTGCCTAACCGTACTATAGTGAATATGCAATAAAGAATAATCCTTCACATATGGGCACCCAAGCTGTATAGCAGTGGCATCGTCCCTTCCTTCGGGAACCAGTCGTCTCCGTCCATAACGCTCGGTGAACGTCAAAGAGAATCAGTAAGAAAATGTCTATAATGTTCCAGGAATGTCAGAGGAAATCAGTAATAGTAAGGTGAACCTGCGTCTCCAGCGAAGCTTCAGGTACAATAGCAATGTATATGTGGCCCATACATCAAGGAACTATTCTTCCCACCCATGCCTAATGGAGTCACATCCATGACTCATATGACCCTCTAGTAACTGCCAAGTCTACTAGCATGTAATTCTATTGGCAGTTACTCCTAACCATCGTACGCCTCATACGTATCGGTGGCCGGCCGACTACGCGAGTACGTGTCCTATATGTGACTCACAATACGTGGTAAAGTATGTGTCAAGGCCGTATGAGATATACCAATACTTCATCAACAATGGGTGGTCACTAGACTAGGTCAATGCAAGAGAGATAAATAAAAGCAAGAAATCGACCGATATAGTCGCTTGCACCCAAGTGTGACTTGGACGCACAGTTTTATAATAACAAATAAGAAATGCTGAAAATAACAACTGAAAATAAGAATATGTAAATCACAGAGTAGGTGGCAAGGTATCTTGCCTGATGTCCGAAATGAGGTAAGATGATGTCCTGGCGACGAATCAACAACAACGCACAAAGGGGAAGGTGTAGGAACAACTTCGGATGCTGAAAATAGTCTATTATCTAATTATAATTAATACTACACCTATTACATTTATTTAATAGATTCTAAAATTAGGATATGGCATAGGTTTTCGTATCAGATTTCCGAAAAACTAAACGGATCACATTTTCGTTTCCGGAATCTCCCGAAATCGCAAAAATACTGAAACACCTTTATTTTTGGGACACTAGATATTCAAACAGTTTTGTAGAAATCTATAGAATAAAATTTTCTATTAAAATATGTTTCTGGAAAGCTTACCTCGATACGCTTCTTTTTTAAAAAAAATCTGGAGGCAAAACAGAGTTCAGAGCTAGGAGATATCGTCGTTCCAAGTTGCTCTTGCTACTAAAAAGCGGGGCTGAATTCTGATAACAAATTTTGAGTTCCTTTTGAACTAAAAATAATTTTGAATTATGGTTGATAGGAAGGGAATGTATTGGTTATATATACGTACGTATTTCAGATTTACCTCCTAAATTAGATAGAATTTGATTTAAATTGATAGAAGTTACTTTTTATGATATAACATAGATATGAATGCTTTCCTGTTAGACTTAGAATTATAATTAACTTAAAATATAGTTCATATTTATCTAAATTATCGATAACATTATTTAAAATTACGATAGATAATAAATAGAGTTAATATTTATTTTAATAACCTTCATCTAATCTTATTTATACAAGCTGAAATATTTAATACTAAATTAACATTTATTCTATATTATGTAAATATTGTACAATATAATTAACATGTAAAACGTAATAAAAGTTATGAAATAAATCCTAAAATTTTGTTTAGATCCTTAATGTACTAGAAAAATAGCTTTATATATTTTTATACTAAATTCACTAATGAGCACTATATAATAAGTCAATAAATAGTTATTTAAAAATCCAAAAATTTCACAAATATTTATTTTAAAAAATTTGGGAGTTTACAAAAGTCTTATCTAGATAAGGACTAAGAAGAGTTTTAATTTCCCTTAGATTTTCCATTATTTAATTCAAATTGATTTAAAAGTAACTCAATCAAATATAATCCGATGTAGATAGATTCGACCTCTAATTTGAACTATATTTAAATAACTTAATAATTTTTTCCAACTTAAATCACCATAATTAATTACATATTAAATCAACCCATACTTAATATACCTTTTTCGAAATAATATATTAATGATAATAATTAATTTCGAAAATATAAATATATATATATACACTCGCATGCAAAAATAATATTTACATAAAACACAATTTTTCTAAATTACTATTTATACTAGTACCATAAAATAAAATAGCCTTTTTTTAAATAAAAACAAAGTTTGGCAATCCTCGGTGCGACGCATTTACAACTTCAAGCAATATAAAATATTTATCGTCTAATATTTTAAAATATTTTCTACATATATATAATTAAAATATTTTTATAAAAATATGTACTTCGCACTTATTCGCGCTTGACGAGAAATTTACGAAACGCAAACTCGTACGCGACGTACAAATACGAAGTACAAAAATTAATACCATATTTATTAAAAAAATCGTAGTAGAAATTTAGGGATTTTACTTGATTAAAGAATGGACTAAGCCTTGAATTCTGCACCATAACTGTCCCACTCACATAATGACATCAACTGCGCTTCTGGCTGCACATTAAAGGCCTTGTGCTAGCCTGATTTCGTGTATGTATCTTGGGTGTCTACAAGATTTCCCTCAAGAGACGACCTACATCTCCATCCATACACTTTAGATGAGTTCTTTTAAAGAGTCTTTGGCATGAAGTATTTTGCTTCCTTGCGGTGCTACACTGCTATGACATGGCCCGAAGTCGTGACACTGTCTCATGTGGTGTCATACCACCTGGAGCATGAGGCCCAACCTCTTTGTAGTGCCAAACTATCCAGCATGAAGCCTTTTTCTTCTTGGTGTTACGCCGCCGTGATATGGCTTACAAAGTCGAGGCACTACCTTATGTGGTGTAACCTACTGTAACATGAGGCCCAGCCTCTTTGTAGTGCTGCCTATCACTCTTCATCATGCAACATTAGGCCCTCTTACCTATGTGCGGTGCTACGCCGCTGTGACTTGGCCCGAAGCCGAGGCTTTATCCTCACTAGGTACCTCATGTGGTGTCATCCCACTATAGCATAGAGTACTACGCTCCTTTGTAGTGATGTGCTACCCATGCTTCCTGTAAAGCATGCCAGACATCCCAGATGTCCGTGAACTCATTAAGGCTTCCAAGCCATCCTCCCACAGGACTTTATTCTTTGTTAAGAACAATCAGTAGACAATAGTGGTTCTGGGTTAATAACCCCGCGACATCCCAAAGGACTGTCCACTATTCCTGATATTCTTCCAGTCAATGATCCTTCTTTGAACTAAAAGCTAGATGTCTAGTTGATTTCTCTTTGAGATAATAGCATAAAGCTTTGTAGTAGAATTACAAAGACATAATATCAGAGTGTCTTCAAGCCCATCTTACCTGCTGTGTCTTCAACCAGCTGGCGCTTGAGACCTTTGGTGAACGGATCTACCATATTCTCTTGACTCAAAACATCAACTACGACAATGACTCCTCTTTTAATAAGATCATTTATCGTCCCGTGCCTTGGATGCATAGTCCTCTTCTTCCTATTGAAGAGGTCGTTTGATGCCACCGTTGCAGTCGCTTGGTTATCGCAGTAAATCGGTACTGCCGAAATCTGTGCACCAACCATAGGTAGATCATATATGAGCTCCCGAATCCATTCTGCTTTATCTGCTACAGCCGCCAGTGCATAGAACTCAGATTCCATAGAAGAGTGAGACAACATAGTCTGCTTCTTCGACTTTCACGATATAGCAGCTCCATCCATGGAGAAAATATATCCCACTATGGACCTTTTACTCTCTACTTCTGAGCACCAGCTTGCATCACGGAAGCCCTCCACTACTTTTGGATCTCCGCAGTAGTGTAGTGCATACTTCTGAGTCCTTTTGAGGTATCTCATGTCCCTCTTCACATCTTTCCAGTGCTCCATCCTTAGATTGCTCGTGAACCGACTCAGTATCCCCACGACAAAAGCTATGTCAGGCCTTGTGGCAGTAGTCGCATACATCAAACTTCCGATGATGTTTGAATACTCAGCTGTCTGACATTTTCCCTTGGATTTGCTTCCGTTTCTTGTCACACCTATACGGCGTATCGATCCCTGGAAGATCCTGATACCCATATCATATGAGCATCTTCTTAATGTAATAAGACTGTGATAATGCCACTCAAGTTTCTGTCCGGATGATCTTTATCCCATGGATAATATCAGCTTCTCCTAAGTCCTTCATGCTGAACTTAGATAAGAGAAACTTCTTTGTCTCAGTAACACTTGCTAGATCTGTACCCAAGATCAGCATATCGTCCACATAGAGACAAATGACAACTTCTCTCCCGTCAACAAACTTTGTGTACACACACTTGTCCGTCTTGCTAACCCTGTAGCCATTTGATCTTATGACTTTATCAAACTTCTTATGCCACATCTTGCGAGCTTGCTTCAGACCATACAGAAATTTTACCAACTTACAGACTTTGTCTTCGAGGCTCTTGACAATGAATCCTTCTGGTTGTTGCATGTAAATCTCTTTGGTCAATTCACTATTTAGGAAAGCGGTCTTGACATCCATCTGATGAATTACCAGCTTGTGAATTGCGCTCAGAGCAATCAACATCCTGATGGTCGTCATCTGCGCTACTGGAGCATAACTATCAAAATAATCGATCCTCTGCTTAAGAGAAAACCCCTTGGCAACTAATCTTGCCTTGAACTTGTCAACGGTTCCATCAGCCTTCATCTTCTTCTTGAAGATCCACTTACATCCGATTGATTTTGCTCCTTCAGGCAGATCGACCAACACCCACGTGTTGTTGGAGGTTATCGAGTCGTACTCATCATTAATAGCCTCCTCCAGAAGACAACAACTTTGGTCTTCATCGCCTCATCATAGGTAAGCGGATCAGCTTCCACATGATAGATGACGAAATTCTCTCCGAAGTCCTTCTGTCTTCTCACTCGCTTAGATACAGGTTCTGCGAGTTCTGGTTAAATAGTTTTTTCTGCAGCAACAACATCTTCTTGGACTACCTCTTCGTAAGGAAATTGAACCTCTTGTGCACTCACATTGTTCTCTGGAATGTCTACGAGAACAATGTTCTTGTGCCTTGCAAATTTATCTTCAAAGAATTCTGCATCGAAAGATTTAATGACATAATTTGACTCAGTATCAAAGAACCTCCGAGCATCACTCTTATCAGCATAACCCAGAAATATAGTCTTCGTTGTCCTTGTTCCCAGCTTTTGAATCTTCATATCCGAAAGCTTCACATACGCCAGATACCCCCACACTCGAATGACATTCAAGTTGGGTCTGACCTTGAACCAGAGTTCATGAGGAGTGACTTCCAAAATTGCATGCAACAATCTGTTCAATATGAACGTAGCCGTAAGCACTACTTCTCCCCAGAAGCAATTTGGAAGACCCACAATCAACAGCATTGAGTTTATTATCTCTGTTAACGTTCTGTTCTTCCTTTATACAACACCATTTGATTGAGGAGAGTATGGAGCAATTGTCTCGTTGATAATTATATATTTTCTGTAGAATGATATAAATTCATGAGACCTATACTCTCCACCTCGATCACTTCTGAGTCTCTTGAGTTGTTGTCCGGTTTGATGTTCGGCTTCAGCCTTGAAGTCCTTAAACTTTTCAAACACTTCATCTTTAGACTTAAACAGATAAACTATCACGACCCGCACCCAGTGTAGGGGCACGAAAAGTGGGTACGTCCAGCCTACGCCACAGTGTCGGCGGTAGAACGCTGTCCTAGGTTACTATCTAATCAACAACTCACGCAATTATATAATGTACTTGTCAAATCTCAACTCCGAACGAAGGAAAAGTATAGATATAATGAAATCTCAATCACAGTCTAAGAACGATAAGATAACACAGAAGTTTATAACTAAGGACTAAACAACCACAATTATAACTACTAAATAATAATATCTCAAACAAACTCAAATACAAACTCGTATCTCAAGTTATTACAATTCAAGCTCTAAAATATGAAAACTAAACTAAGTCTACTAGCTAGTCTCCCAATCACTCCTGAGTGTCGGGGCTAAGCCATCTCCTGCTCCAAGGCAAGTAGGGCAAATGTCCTCAGGGCAATCATCTGTAATATTTTCAACAGGTCCAGTCAGGACAGGAACGAGTACAATTCATCAAAAAATTCCAAGTAAATGACAGAGAACTATAAAGCAGTTATAGACAGTTGTATTGATGAACATGGTAGTTGTACGAGTAATGATGTAGAGAAACAGTTAAGGTACAAGGAAAGTAAGGTAACTAAACAAGAGGAGAAGCATGGCAATGAAGACTGTAAAATATGATCTAGCTGAACTAGAGTAACATGAAGAGTCCAGATAGTACAATATAAGTCCAGTATAATCCCAATGTGAGTCTAATACAAGATGAGTCGAATGTGATTCCAGTACAGTATGAGTCGAATGTGATTCGAATTATTGTTCTAATAAGGTGGTTCGAATAAGGTGATACGAATAAGGTGATTCGAATAAGGTGATATGAATAATGATTCACACGATGTTCTAACAATGATTCAAATAAATTCTCCAAGTGTGTTTTAAAATACCGAGATCGACATGTAAACGGCTGTAGGTAATACGGCACACCGCATACTTGACCAAGTGTGGGATGGCTATCGTTCGAATATCATTCACAGAGGGGTGATTCGAATAGGGGGATATGTCTACATGTCTAATCAGTATTTTCCCGCCCAGTCTAATACAAATGAATCCATAATCTAACACATAAGACGAATACAAGTCCAACCAGCACATGAAGATGCGAATAGGTGGTTTGAATAGTGATTCGTATGGTGATTCGAATAATAGAGGCAAGACGAGTAAGTATGTGTGTCGTATACATGGATTCAGTAAAAATAATACGTGTTTGTAACAAGAATCAAATAGAACTAACTAGAACTGAAGTACAGTAATTGACAAGTAAATGAAAGAACTATCAGAGAATGTACTCGCCTGATACTCTGAAAGGAGTAATGTAATATCAGATGTCTGCACCGGAGTCACAATGTCCTAAATAGAGCAGTATAGGTTATAATGTGTTTAAAATAAGGTAAATGAAGTTTACAATACAATCTACATGATTTTTAGGTCAAATTCAACTCTAAGTCAAACCTGGTCAACTATCTAGGTCAAACTAGGTCCAAGTCAAACTTGGTCAACTTTCGGTCAAAGTCAACTATGTCAGACTCTAGTCAACTTAGGTCAATTGGTCATATATAGACTTATTTTTAACCTTTGGTCAACAGTCTAGTCAAATTAGGTCAACTAGTCCAATACAATCAACCCTAGGATACCATGGTATCATCTTCCTAGTATTCTAGGAACCCATAGCTAATATACTTATATAAGCATGCTATTCCATAAACTAACTTGCATCTATACCATACCCTATAACATACCTATAGGATACTAAATCTAAAACCATTATCAACTCCAAACAAATATAATACAATATATACAACCTATACTCATGAAGCTAAACTTGCCTATTGATATTATCTAGCCTATAGGAGTATATATATACATATATATACATAGAGTGATATAGAGAGAGAGGAGTAATGGCATGTGTGTGGTTAGGTTTGTGTGTAAATATGACAGTCAAGTGTGAGTGCACAGTGCTCAACCAATCCAAATCTCAGGTTGTCATAAACCAAACTGAACCCAGTAAACTAACACATGTATACATCAATGCATCACATTGAATATATACCATTCAATTAAAGAAGGAATGAAGGGAACTAAGAAAACAGGGAATAGAGGGTTTGTGTGTGTGTGTGTGTTTATATGTTAGGCTATGTTTGTGTGTGTGTGTGAACATGGTTGAGTGTGTGAGGATGTGAAGAGTGCATGAGTGGCAGGATAGAGGGTATCTGTGTGTATAAATGAAATGTTCTCAGGTTTTTAGGAAAAACAGTCAATGTGTGAATGTGAAAACTAACATGTGTGTGTATGTGACATAGGAAAAACAGGGGGGTGTGTGTTATAAGAGTCCATGTGTGGACAGGTTCAATTTACTGTCCCTTCATGATACAACATATTACCTATATATATATATCATTGCAACTCCTACTCAACCCTCACTCTAAATCAGTAAGAACCAATCCAACTCTCAAACCCTCACATACCTCAACTGCCATTACTCACTGGTAATCCCAACCTCAACCTTAACAGGGCCAAATGCCTAACCATATCATTTATATAACCCAACTGATATATACAACTAAATCTAGACTCATAAATACATACAACTATATGTATCCACCTCTAAACTGACACAACTATCATATCAGGTAATGTAATCTCAATCGAACCTACATAAATTCAACTCCAACTGAACTCAAACCACAGTTAACACTCTACCCCATTCTCAGTTCACTGTTATGCATTTCATTTTAGGAATTCTCAGGAACAGGTTCCTCTTATACTTAAAACCCAATGTGAAAATATCAAAAACTGGAAATGAAGTCAGTTCAATATGAGCATGTGAATTCTCAGTTCAGTTTTATTGAATCTGGTATATAATTCGAATCTCCATAAACCCAAAACTGAAATAAACATTTTGAATCCTATCTGGAATCTAAACATCAATAGGAATGAATAGATCAAATCTCAAAAACCCAAAACAATCCCCATTCGAAACCCAGGTATCAGTAAAAGCAGTAAGTGACATGAAGAAATGCTAAATCGAAACTAAATCCCAATTAAATCTAATTTCAGTGTGATCAAGTGTTCCTCCTATAAGTACGTGTCCTAGAGGGTATTCGTGTCCATGTAAATGGATACAAGGTGTCCAAGAATCAAATCGAAATAGTGTATCAGTAAACAGTGAAACCCCTCCTCGTGCAGCCATGTCTAGTCAAAATAGACTCAACACAGTGCACGAGACACCATGTGCACGTGTACAGTGCTGGAGGGTTCATAGGGGTACGTGTGTGTGTCACCCTGACCAGTGTCCAAGTGTCGCGTGTCCTGAGCACGAGACACGTATCAGTGGTGGTTTACACGTACGTGCACGACAGGCAGCGACCAGTGTGAGTGAGACTTCTCACTAACCACTAAACCAAATCATGTGAGACTTTGGGGGCATGTTGTCAGACATTGCCCCCAGGTGTCCACCAATTTTGGTGTCCAACCGAGTCGTGTCGTGTCGGATATGGACGTGTGGCAGCAGGACACTGCACGGGGGCCTCGTACAACGAATCGTGTCCAAATTTGGACACGAAAACAAACCCAAATCATGCTCAGTCATATACATACATAATCTACATATAATAAGCTTTCCAGATATGTAATTTGTTTTGAAAACCAAGAACAAAAAGTTCTAAGAAGCATTTCGTCGAACACCCAATTAAATATACCGATACGTGTCCGATACGGACACGAAATGGACACGATTTTCTACCAAACTTGGGCTACACTTAGGGAGACCCTAAATGAATGAATCTATAGGAAGAAATCGGGAATTTAATAGGGTTTGTAGGGTTTTACCTATTGAGTGTTCAAACTCAATGTAAAGAGCCTCGATTCGACGTCTCCTTCGATTTTCCACGGTTTAAACGTCCTCTAACTTTGCTAGCAAGCCTCCACAAGTCTCATCTAATGTTGGGGATGATGATTCAATTGATTTGACTCAATTTGGGCTCAATTTGGATTAATTGAGAGAAGTTTAGGGAAGAACAAAGTAGGGCTTTTCTAGGTTTTGTAAAAGAGGCAATTGTTTCTTAAGTGGGATACTTATAGGAGGGGAGGGGGGCTTGTATGGCTGTTGAAAATATTAGGGTTAGGGTTTGAGATGAGTGGTTGAGGTTCCTCCACCTAATTCCTAGCCTTCCTATTGGTTCAAGGCTTCTTTTCACAAATATCTTAAAAGAAAAATATTCTACCTAGGAATATCTAGATATTACTAACCTTGGCACTTAGTAGGAATGTTCTAACCATGATTCTAACCTCATGACTAATCTAGGTTAGGTTAACTTCTAGGTTAAGGCTTAACTAAAAGATTAGTATAATATTTAATTAATATAAATTACAATTTCATAAAATTGTCAAAATAACCAAAATATCCTTAGGCTAAAAATTGGTAATTAGTCATCCTAATCACATGAATAGGCTCCCTTGGTCATGGTTAGTCTCTAGGCTTAGCAAAACTAGGGTTTAACTAGTTAACCATCAAAATCACCAATCAACATTTTAAATAGTTTTAAATTAATTAAAAAATCACCAAAAATCACAATATAATTTAAATATCATTATTAAATGATTATAATTACAAAATTTTAAATTTACCCTCATTTGAAAAACTGGATGTTACAAGACTACCCCCCTTAGAAGAATTTTGTCCTCGAAATTAAGATGATCGCACCCTTTCTAGGTCAAACCCAAACAATCAAGGTCAAGAGATAATCAAGCAAACATAATCTTACTGGTCGTGATTCCATGGTCTTGATCAGGGTCACTATACTATCTATCACAGCATAAAATATCCTGACAGGTACTAATGGAATCACACAACAGGATGGAAGAAAGAACAAGAAAGATAGACCTGCTAACCCGTCACCTATAGCGTCGGTCTACTCGACTGTCAGCACAAAAGCCCTGCCCCTCTGGGGTATATCCCTCTGATGGTGCGGGGCACGGTGCTGCTCTATAGGTGGCTTAGCTCCCTCTATCTAATCCATGATACTCAAGTAACATCCACACTGATATTCCATTCCATCATACTAGGGCACCATCTATATGGTATCTATTCTAAAATCTGATAATCATACCCGTCTATCCAGAACCATGTTACCAGAATCCTCCTTACGCCAGTAAGTACTACAGCAATAATCCATAGAGTCCGCGACTAAGGTACATACCTCTAGAATCATGGTATTTAAAATTTTTGCATTGCCGCTAGCTTGGCTGCAAAAACCTTAAATTCCCACACCCGAGAAATACATCCAAAATTAGACTCTATCTCATCGCCAAACCAGCTAATATGGCTGTAGAAGACTCTAGATTCTACGACTGAGGCAACCTAGCCCATAATGTTATCTTGGTAGAAAATTAAGTCAATAATGAATACCAAGAATCAAATTCAACGATGAACAAGGAAGTAGACAGAAACTGTCGGAATCGAATTTTGAGATAGTTTATAACGAGATTCTCAAGGGTCATCCCAGGAATCTTCTCAAGTAGTCCTAACTGTGATTGAGTACTCTCTCAACTAAAGCCTATTCCTTAGTTCCTATCGCAGGCTGTAGTGATACTCTAGTTCGAATACCACTACATAAACTCGACCTGCATGGGCCACCACTAAAAACGTATCACGACCCGCACCCAGTGTAGGGGCACGAGAAGTGGGTATGTCCAGCCTACGCCGCAGTGTCGACGGTAGAACGCTGTCCTAGGTTACTATCTAATCAACAACTCACGCAATTATATAATGTACTTGTCAAATCTCAACTCCGAACGGAGGAAAAGTATAAATATAATGAAATCTCAATCACAGTCTAAGAACGATAAGATAACACAGAAGTTTATAACTAAGGACTAAACAACAACAATTATAACTACTAAATAATAATATCTCAAACAAACTCAAATACAAATACGTATCTCAAGTTATTACAATTCAAGTTCTAAAATATGAAAACTAAACCAAGTCTACTAGCTAGTCTCCCGATCACTCCTGAGTGTCGGGGCCAAAGGTAGCTAAGCCATCTCCTGCTCCAAGGCAAGTAGGGCAAATGTCCTCAGGGCAATCATCTGTAATATTTTCAACAGGTCCACTCAGGACATGAACGAGTACAATTCATCAAGAAATCCCAAGTAAATGACAGAGAACTATAAGGCAGTTATAGACAGTTGTATTGATGAACATGGTAGTTGTACGAGTAATGATGTAGAGAAACAGTTAAGGTACAAGAAAAGTAAGGTAACTAAACAAGAGAAGAAGCATGGCAATGAAGACTGTAAAATAAGATCTAGCTGAACTAGAGTAACATGATGAGTCCAGACAGTACAATATAAGTCCAGTGTAATCCCAATGTGAGTCTAATACAAGATGAGTCGAATGTGATTCCAGTACAGTATGAGTCGAATGTGATTCGAATCATTGTTCTAATAAGGTGGTTCGAATAAGGTGATACGAATAAGGTGATTCGAATAAGGTGATATGAATAATGATTCACACGATGTTCTAACAATGATTCGAATAAATTCTCCAAGTATGTTTTAAAATACCGAGATCGACATGTAAACGGCTGTAGGTAATACGGTACACCGTATACTTGACCAAGTGTGGGATGGCTATCGTTCGAATATCATTCACAGAGGGGTGATTCAAATAGGGGTTATGTCTACATGTCTAATCAGTATTTCCCCGCCCAGTCTAATACAAATAAATCCATAATCCAACACATAAGACGAATACAAGTCCAACCAGCACATGAAGATGCGAATAGGTGGTTCGAATAGTGATTCGTATGGTGATTCGAATAATAGAGGCAAGACGAGTAAGTATGTGTGTCGTATACATAGATTCAGTAAAAACAATACGTGTTTGTAACAAGAATCAAATAGAACTAACTAGAACTGAAGTACAGTAATTGACAAGTAAATAAAAGAACTATCAGAGAATGTACTCGCCTGATACTCTGAAAAGAGTAATGTAATATCAGATGTCTGCACCAGAGTCACAATGTCCTAAATAGAGTAGTATGGGTTATAATGTGTTTAAAACAAGGTAAATGAAGTTTATAATACAATCTACATAATTTGTAGGTCAAAGTCAACTCTAAGTCAAACCTGGTCAACTATCTAGGTCAAACTAGGTCCAAGTCAAACTTGGTCAACTTTCGGTCAAAGTCAACTATGTCAGACTCTAGTCAACTTAGGTCAATTAGTCATATATAGACTTATTGTTAACCTTTGGTCAACAGTCTAGTCAAATTAGGTCAACTAGTCCAATACAATCAACCCTAGGATACCATGGTATCATCTTCCTAGTATCCTAGGAACCCATAGCTAATATACTTATATAAGCATGCTATTCCATAAACTAACTTGCATCTATACCATACCCTATAACATACCTATAGGATACTAATCTAAAACCATTATCAACTCCAAACAAATATAATACAACATATACAACCTATACTCATGAAGCTAAACTTGCCTATTGATAGTATCTAGCCTATAGGAGTATATATATATATATATACATATGTACATAGAGTGATATAGAGAGAGAGGGGTAATGGCATGTGTGTGGATAGGTTTGTGTGTAAACATGATAGTCAAGTGTGAGTATTTATAGAGGAGGGCCAAAACCCTAATTCTAATCCTGGCCATAACTGATTGCGAAAAGATAGGAGCGAATAATGGAAAGATTTGAATGAACTAAATTCAAATTCCATAAAAGATGGATCTAATTAATTGACTAAATCTTTCCATAACCGCTCAAATCTTCCAATCAGTCACATAAGGAACCACATGTATCCCTTAGCCTACTCAGCCCATCAGCCCACGTGTAGCTACGAAGCAGCACAACTGTACAGCAGCATAAGTTCCCTGGCACGCAGCGCAGCACTGCGAGCACGCAGCGCAGCACTGCGAGCACGCAACGTAGCACCGAGTCCTAGTCCGAGTCCGAGCCTGAGTCGACACTTTGCGCCCTTGAGCCCGAGTCCGAGTCGACACTTTGCGCCTTTGAGCCCTAGCCCGAGTCCTTGAGCCAACAAAGCGCTACTTTGCGTCCTTGAGCCCGAGTTCAAGCACGAGCCCGAGCCCGAGTCGCTAAGCCTCTTCGAGACTTAGCTCCATAGGAAAATTATCCCATGAGCATGACAAAAAACATTAATGCTTCTTTGTTTGGGTAGCCTTCTTTCCACTAGAAAAATGCCCCCATATGACACCCATGTGCCTCTCTACACTTTATATGATCTCTCAACACAAGCAAAGCTTTATATACCATATATTTGGTTTTTCCAATGTGGGACTATCTTTCTAGTTTCTAAAGCAAAACACCAACAACAACAAGCAAAAACACCAACAGAGGAGAGGTGCAGAGAAAAATAAATACTACATCTCTCTTCACAGTAACAAGATGATTGGTTGAACTTGCACTTGTACACTCACTACTGTAGTTTCTTATTGTCCTATGTGGCTACTTATTTCTTGTATGATATATTCCCTCAAAAAACAATGTTGTTTCTATATATATAGCCCAAGATACCATGGCCATTTTGCTTCTGCCTTCTGCTCTCTCAATTATATTTAGCTTGAAAAAGGTTTGATACTCAGCTTGTTGTTAACATATTACATAGTAGCTACTCAAGTTTCCTATACATAAAAGTTATTTACTTTGGTATCTTTCTCATTGATAAAGATGGATGAGAATGACGGGGCCAACCTCTACGAGCAAGTGGCCTTCCCTTCCTCTGGAGCACTCCTTAGAACTTGGACGCCATCAGGGAACATCCAAATACTACGATGCTGATGGACGCCTCAGGAGAACTGGTAAGGAAATGGTCATCGCTAACTTCTTATCTCGATTTAGAAGAGTATTTGAACCAAAATTGTACATATATCACTAATAGGCCTATTATTTTTTCATCTCAAGAGAACTGGTTAGTAATTACTTTAGTAACTAATCATCGATTAAAAAAATTAGTTACCAAATTCATTTCCTTACATGGTTCCTTCCAACATGTCATCTTATGTCTTATTATACATAGTCTGTGATTTGATTGTACGAATCTTGTAGGCACACCTTGAGTTTATTTATCTCTATGATATATATTATGGAGAGGTTCTAAGTGCAAGTTTGTAGGCACACTTGATACAAAAATCCCTTATACGTTTGTCCATAACATTGAAGTTTGATGTCTTTGTTATTGTGATGCTTCAACATTTTCTCTTGAGTACCTAAAATTATGCTTCGTTGGTTTATGTTTTAAGAACTTTTCATTGTCATCCAAATGCAGGTATGTCAATTGCGTTGTGAACAAGATTTGATATTCGTTGCACGTGGAATCCAACCATACCATACCATTGAAAGACATCTACAAGGTCCCACTCTAGAGAGTCTTTTCTTGTTTATGCAACTTTCTGTTTTTAATTTATAGAGTTTCTGATTTTAGCTGAACAAGGTCCAGGTCAAGGATCAATCTTGAGGAACACTAGTTGGTCCCTGAGATATATAGGAGAGGATGCTGATGATCCACAAGCAGTAGAGTTATTGATTATCCATGATGTACAACATGTAGGTAGAAATAATTTTTATCTTCATGAAGATAATATCTGTCATGCTTGAAGTAATTTAGTACATATTTTGGTATTCTTCCATTCTTCAATATTTATAATATAATAAAGTTTAGTCATGCTACTTCTTATTTGTACTTTGAGTGTCCTTGCAAAAGTAGAGATCTAAAATGTGATAAACCTGAAGATCTTGACAGATATCAAAAAAGTTCAGAATATCATTGCATATGCTTGTGGATGTCACACCTTGATTTTCGAAGAATCGATAGTCGTCCCCCCTGACGTGATACCGTGCGAGCCTATGTTGCACTCGCATAAGACAATTTCATAAGGTTATCTAAAACACAAAATTGAAGAGAGTATGCAGAGAAATTGAATGACACATTAGAAACAGAACAAAACTTTACTTCATTGATACTGAACATCATCTACAAGACTCTATTACAATAGTTGCCACGTGGGCTTACAAATTGACTCAAATACAAAAATGAACGCTGATGAGATAATCGTTCCATACATTACATCCCATTTTTACAACCAAAAAATTTAAACCACCTACTATCGAGGGAAGTCGAGCCATATTCCTTGGACTGATGCAGAGTCTTCAAAAGTATAGATTCAAGCCTTCGAGCACTCGAGTAAGGCTTCAAAACACCCGAACGTCGCCTTGTTAGATGGCACGCTCCTCCTGGTTTGTATTACCTGTGGGGAGCGAGAATCAGTACATTGACGTGTACTAGTGGGTGACTAATTAAATTCCACGCTCTCATTTGGTTCAAAAAATTATGTTGAAGCATACAATATCTTTAGTGGTCTTTCTAGCCATCCTAGCAAATCACATGTAACAGTTGATAAGACGTAAACAATATAAGCTACGATAGAACATACCCACGACAGAGCATGTCGTTGTAGTATAAAACATTCCATGTTCTTCCATGTTCAATAGATATTAATCACTAAGACAATTTTATTTCACTACAAGAAATTCGGATTTCCGGGACAACTAATTTGTGACAAGTGTAAAATTTGTCACTGAGAGGGATATTCCTGTGGCAAGTAAACTTTGTTGTCACTCATAATTTGATTCTGTGACAACAGTTGCTTATTGTCACACAGTTAAATCATCCAGTGACTATATTTGTATTGGTCGTCACAAAATATTGTCACTGAAATAAAATTTAAAATTTTGACTTATGTCAAAGGCAAGTTTTATGTGACAAATAAAAATACATGTCATTTATGGTATATTATGTGACATCCTTAAAGAATTGTAACAACAAGTTCTATGTGAAAAGTGAAAATACTTGTCATTTAAGGTGTATTATATGACAAGTGAAAATTACTATCACTTAAGGTATGTTCTGTGACTTTTTCTAAAGAATTGTAACAACATGTTCTTTGTGACAAGTAAAATACTTGTCACTTAAGCTGTATTATGTGACAAATTAAAATCTTTGTCACTTAAAGTGTATTTCGTGACTTCGTTATAGAATTATAATAGTAAGTTCTATGTGACAAGTGAAATACTTGTCACTTAAGGTGTATTTTGTGACTTCTTTAAAGAATTGTAACAGTAAAATTTTCACTTAAGGTGTATTATGTCACTTAAGAAGTATTCTGGCGGAATTCATATATATTATTGTTTTTCTTTAACAAACTAATGGTTGTGGTGTAATGGTGATGTTTGATTCTGGAGTAAAAGATTGCGTGTTCGAATCACATAGGATCAAAAAAAAAATATTTATTTTTATTTACAATAAGATGCTATTTGTGAAATATCTTGTCACTTATAACATTTATAGTGGTGATGTATGTTGTCACGAAAAGAATACTATTTGTGACAAGATTTGCTTATAACAGTTGAAAATGTTTTGTGATGCCATAATGACAAGGTTTGCCAGTCACAATTGAAAATATTTCATAACGTCATGTTTTAGTCGTCAGTTTTTCTTTTAGGTACGAAGAATATGTGACAGAAGTAAGTCGTCACTGTACTTGTCACAGAAGATATGTTGTGACAAGTTTTACAACTTCTGTGACAACTTTATATGTCACAAAAACCATGTTTTCTTGTAGTGTTTATGTGAAGGTCACCGACAATGTTAAGCCATAATGGACTATAGTTGGGTCATACGACAATATTTTCAAGGCGGGTAGCGAGCGCTATTTAAATCTCGAAGCCACTGCTATACATTTTCCTCCAAGCTTAAATCGGTTCCTTGGCCTGGGCAACCGTTCGAGGAACTAACTCCCTTGTGCAAAGCTGTAAATGATCATGCTAGACTAAACTAACTACTCAAGTATGGTTTACCAATTCAAAAGAAACTTAACTATTTTTATCGTGTTCTGCCTTATCGTGGCAACAGTTATTAAATGACTCAATCTTCGCTTGACACAATTCCATAATAGACATAATATAGTAAGTATGGAGCACATCATGGCATGACAGTTCTATAGCAGTTATACATAAGAAAGCATGCAACAGTTCTATGATCTACTACTATAGAATTAAGCATTTTAACTCGTTTATGTGCATTTACATCTAACATTCATTCATCTCTATCGTCGATTGATTGGAGAACAAGAGGGTCAAGAAGAGGAGGGTCAAGCCACTCACATTGATTGAATGGAAATGGGTCTTCAGCGCGGAGCATCGCCTACACGATCACCAAAAATCGCATAAGCAAATGATCAATAATCTTTCCATTACTCCATGATTCGATATGAAGTACAAAGTTCAGAGAACGCAAGCAATAAAATCCATCAAAAACATTCTCGAAAACATATTCAATAAAAACAATGCCAAAGAAGCAAGTGCGACATAAAAAACAGAGCAGCGAGAGGTCTCTCCTGACTCAGCCAAAGAGTCTTTCCTTGAAACGTAGTCCATTGAATATAGGACTTGTCACTACCATATTTCCAGAATAAGGGTATTTTTGTTATTTTATATTATTTATATAGTAGGTATTTTTTATTAACTAAATATGATTTAGCATTTATTAGTTGACTAACCTATTTATTGGACCTTTGACTTGTGGACCGAATTGGACTAGACATGACTATTTGTACCTATATTCTAGGATGTACACAACTAGACACATTTAAGTCATGTAGAGACAAGATTAGGAGTAGAAATTAATCCAACACTTAGACTAATTATTAAAACTAAGTCTTCATAACAACTTGAGGGATATAATAAACATTTTAAAGGGGGTTTTAGGGCACCCTTCATGGCTGGTCATAAAGAGGGTTTTCTTCCTCTTTTTTATTTTATTTTGAGCCTCCACAAACCCTAGAAGTTCTCTCTACTAGCCCCATTTATTCTCCATACTTCCCACCATCAAAACTTCTCCAAAATTCCTTAAAGCATCCCCTAATCTTCATCCTATAAGACTTGGAGCTTGGAGACCAAGGAGCTCATGAGGAGGAGTCCAAAAGATTGGAAGATTGTGTCAAACTTGACACAAGAGCATTCCTAGAAGGTTTCATTGGAAATCCATCTCCCAATAGGTAAACTCTTATCATTTTTTCATAGTTTGAGCTCTATTTTCATGTATGACACTAGTAGGAACACTCACATGGACTAGGGGTACCCATAGGAAGATGAGCAAGGCTCTAACCTTCATTTTGGTAGATTTTATTTGGAGTTTTTGTGTCATCTTTAGAAAAATCCGAAGAGAGCCCACGAAGTCTTTGTCAAAATGACAAATTAACCAATGTGGGTTTTGTTTTCAGTTTTATGATCATGAATGGTTAGTTTGTTCATTTGATAGTCATTTATGATTTCTAATTATTTCTCATCTAAAGTATGTAAATATATATATATATATATATATATATATATATATATATATATATATATATATATATATATAGGAAAAAGAGGACTTTATTCAAAAACTCAACAACTGTTACATCAAAACATGGTTATCGACTATTTCAAGAACATAGGGACTGTCTTCGTGTGCTTGCATCTAACCAAAACTTTCAGGACTTGTCTTCGTACCTCTGCGAGCACTTGAGCTGCTGAGTATTTGTATTCCTCATATCGCCATTTATTTCTATTCTTCCAAATAACCCAAAATGTCGCCCCTACTATGATCTCCTTTAAGTGCAACATCGGTCTTCTCCACCATTTCTTAAGCCTACGCGACAAAGACTCTTTGCTTCGAATAGAGAAATCCGTTTGCAGTTGGTCCCAAACTGTCTGAGCCAACTCTCCCTCGTTGAACACATGTTCGATTGTTTCCTGAGCTGGAAGAATGCAACAGTGACACTGTGATGCGATTTGGTAACCCAGACACTGAATGTTGTCATCTGTAGTCAACCTTGTATGTAGAATACGCCACCCAAGTACTGACCATTTGATAGGAATACAGGTATTTCTGACATGGGTAAAGTCTGGACATCGAATATTAGGAACTCTAGTGTGCCTCCATGCCGAAGATACTATGAACATACCTGATCTGGAGGGGCTCCATCTCCATCTGGCATTATCAGTAGGATCTCTCTCGATTAGGTGGTTCGCCAAACCCCGACTATACAGAAGCCTCTTCCATATTGGGGATGCATTGGAGTTGGCTTGAACTGTGTCTAGACTCACAAATTTACAGTATTTTGCTTTGATGAATGACGCCCATAAGCCATCCTGAGTTTCCAATTTCCACCATAGTTTTGTTGAGAAGGAATTGATAATTTCTTCCATACTTCTGAGCCCGAGACCTGCTTTCTCATATGGTTTGGCCATTTTACTCCAACCTAGCCAAGTATGTTTATACATACCTTCTTTTGATCCCAAAAAAATTGAGAGAACATCAACTCTAATTTCTTGATAACAACTATAGGTGGATTGCAAGCCGCTAGTGTGTACATTGGAATAGAAGTTAGAACTGATTTAAGAAATACAAGCTTACCACCATATGATAATAGACATTGCTGCCAACCGTCAATTCTGTTCCTAATCTTGGATAGAAGTTCTTCAAACATACTAACATTCTTCCTTCCTGACATAAGAGGATAACCCAGATAAGAGAATGGGGGTTTGAAGATCGAAACCCCATAATATCCTGCAATTCAGCCTCTCGAGTAGCAGGAAAAGTCGGATGAACATATAAAGAAGACTTTTGAGGATTGATCATTTGGCCGAAAGATGCCTCATATCTCTCCAACATCTCTTTCAAAGCTCGAATAGAAGAAACATCCCCTGCAGCAAAAATTAGGATATTATCTGCATATGCAAGATGTGTCACTGCCGGACAACCACTGGGTGAGTAAAAATAGTAAAATTAAGGAAGCTTAGTCAATTTCTTGAGATTTCTTGACAAAACTTCCGCAGCTATAATGAAGAGGGCTGGAGATAATGGATCGCCTTGTCGAACTCCTCGATAGCCATGGAAGTATCCAGAGGATTCCCCATTGATCACTGTCGAATACCAAACATTATTTAGTAATCGAAAGATCATATTAATCCATACCTCATTAAATCCAAATCTCCTCATAACCATCATCAAGAAAACTCAATCCAGTCGATCATAAGCTTTAGCCATATCCAATTTTATTGCCATATTTCCTCCTCTATTTTTGATCCACATCATACTCATCATCTCCTGCGCCAGGACTACATTATCCACTATTTTCCTTCCCCTGACAAGTCCGCTCTGCTCGGGAGAAATAATACGAGGGAGGATGGATGCAAGTCAATTTGCCAATAACTTGGAAATAATTTTGTTCATGACAGTACACAAGCTTATCGGTCGAAAATCCGACAAGAGTTTGGATTCTTTACCTTCGGGATGAGGATGAGAGATGTGCTCGATATAGCTTTGGGGAGAGCGGAGCCATCCATGAATAATTTCACTGCCTCTATAATATCTCCTTTAATGATCGATCACGCTGCAGTAAAAAACCGAGCTGTAAATCCATCCGGACCCCCTGCACTCTTAGAATCTATCCCTTTGATAGTAGATAGGAGCTCCTCCTTGGTTGGTTCTGCTGTCAGGAATAGGTTGTCCTCGGCCTCGATCAATAAAGGAATGTAGCTCATCAAATCATCATCTGTCACTGGGTGCGAACTCAAGTATTGAGTCGCAAAGTAGTCATTAGCATAAGCTTAAATCTCTTTTAGTTCCGAAAGGCTAGTCCCATCTTCTTTCTTAATAGAATGAATCCGCAACTTCCTTCTCTTACTGTTCATACATTAATGGAAATATGCCGTGTTTCGGTCGCCCTCCAAATCCTATGTGAGTCGAGCCTTTTGTCTCCAGTATGAGTCTTCATATGAGAGACGTTGCTTCAATAATGCTCTAGATTTATGAAGTTCTTTGCGATTGTGCTCTGAACTGTCTTGTTCATAAGCTATCTCTGCTGCTAATACTGCGTCTTCCGCTGCTTTCACTTGCTGAAAAATGTCTCCAAATGTTGCATGACTCCAGCCTGATAGAGCTTTCCTGCAGGCCACCAACCTATCGACCACCCTTACAAGAGCATTAGCATGATCCACCGAGTGCCAAGCTTTATCCACGACCTGAAGGAAATCCGCATGTGTATCCCAGAAGTCTAAGAACCTGAACGCACGTCTCCCTCCCGCCGTTGCTCCTTTAAACTTAATAAGCAAGGGAGTGTGATCTGATTCGTTTTGATTGAGATGTTCGTCAACCGATAGAGGTAGAATAGACAACCAGTCGTTGTCCAATAACATCCGATTTAACCTGGAACCTTGTTTGTCCCCCTCCGATTTGATCCAAGTGAACGCACTCCCCGTGTATGGCAGTTCAATTAAACCCGTAGCCGTAAGAAAATTATTGAAGTCGTTCATGGCCTGGTGACTCGAGGCCAGTCCACCTGTCTTCTCCTTCCTGCTCCTGACTATATTAAAATATCCTCCAACTGCCTAAGGGATGTTATTACATGATTGTATGTTTCGAAGTCTCTCCCACATCTCTATCCGACCCTCCTTGGTGTTGTGACCATGAACGATGGATAAGAGAACTTCAGTAGGTAATAGATAATTAGCAAATTGAATTGAAATAGCTTGATCAAAAGAATCTACCAACTTCATAGATGAACCAGCCCTAGTAAATATCCAGATGTTACCTCGATCATTGTATATCGACTGTTGACAACCAAGTTTGATTTGTAAAGCTGTTAATTGCTCCTTAGAAACTTTTGGCTCAATGATCGCAAGAAGTTGAATCTTGTTGATCCGAACTAAGTTTTTGATTCTTTTGATTGTCATTTTATTAGCGACCCCTCGAACATTCCAAATAAGGAAGTTAAACATTAAGGGTTTATTTTTGTGTACCAGTTGAAGTGCTAATCCTTGATCGTAGGATTCTATCTGACGGAGGAGGCGGGGGTTTCTTCTTACGTGTCGACTGGGGGGGGACAAACTGTCGTCTCTTCCTCCTCAACATCCTTCACTACCTCCTTAGTAGCCCGAGCGTCTTCTTCGTCTGCTATGTCAGCCCAAGTTCGACCAAGTATTTCTCCTTCTTCACTTGCACCCTCATTTTGTAACACAGGGTCAGTTGGATCCTCGGGATGATCTGAAAACGTCCCATCGTCCCTCGGTTCAGATAGATCTTCAGGAGGGTCGAGAGTGGAGAGTGTCGCATCATCCCTCAAAGGGGGATCAGAAGTACTTAATGGAGGATTTATTGCTGGCAGGGTAGTGGCTGCCTGGGTATCCGGGTATGTTTGAGTGGTCTCTGGATGACGGCTAGGAACTTGAGTAGGGATCCTTTGTGAAGATACTCCTATGGTTGGGTGGGATTAGGAGTAACCTCTGGTGTAGCCAAAGGACGAGCTTGATTGGATGGTTCCCCGATAGCCTCCTGTTCCTCTCGAGGCACTATACGAGTAACAAGCACCTGTCCCTCTTTCTGAACAACAATCTCTTTTCCTTTCTCTTTTTGTTTGGTTTTGCATGATTCCATGGAGTGACCTTGATGACGGCATGTTGAGCAGTATAAAGGAGAGGATTCATACTCTATGTATTGCCAGAAACTTCTATTACGAGGCATGTTTATGCGAATTTTTTGTTGTAAAGGCTTGGAAGCATCTACCTCAATGAAGACCCTGGCAAGACTTGGGCGAGACAAGTCTGCTGTAGCTTTATCTATTTTGAGGGGAGTACCTATACCACCCGCGATAGCAAATACAGCTTCCTTGGTGTAGAGATGATGAGGAAGGTTGGGAAGATTAATCCAGACCGGGACGATGGGTGATTCATGCGAAGGCGAAAAATTAGGATTCTATTTGAAGATCCTCATTGGAGCTCGAACAATGTACCATGTGTCCTTCGCTCGAAGTCGAAGGTAATCAGATTCACATGAGGGACGTATGAGGATATGTTTTGAATCAATGAGACCAGCATTAATGGAGCCATCAAAAGTAAACTCCGTAAGAGCTTTGCAGATCTTATCTATAGGCGGACGAAATTGAGAGAATTTCCCAACCAATACAAACCGAAGCGGTGATGCTAGGGCAGATTCTTCCTCCTCTGAGAAGGAGATTGAGGGAGCACTGTCATGACCCACACCCGTTTTTTGGATACGAGACGTGTCTAAGCCAGCCTACGCCGCAGAGTCGACGGTAGAACTCTGTCAAGCCCGCAAGAAATAAATGCTCAAAATATAACATTTGCTGCTCATTCATATTTCTAAATTTATTACAACATTTATAACATTTATATTAAAGAAAATACAAAATTCTTACAATTAATGAAAATGATACAACTGCTATCTATTTCTAGGTTTCTGTCTGCAAGTACACCCAAATCTCCTAAGCTAAGTGAAGCCACAGCTAACCTGAAAAATATTGGTTTCCAGTCAGGAATGGAACAAGTACACAAACCGTCGACAATGCGAAAACACAATAGAATTAACAAGACATGAAAAATAACATATGAGAAATGAAAACTAGAAAGTACTGATGACATGACAGGTGGTGAAGAAGACAAGTAAAACAAATAAAAGAAAACTATCTATGTGGTTTGAAATATCCTTTTCAACATGTGAATGGCTAGGGGGTAAATACGGCACCCTGCACGTGTCGTGTACAGCTACAATCAGTCAAGATTAGACATATTAGGATAGTTCTAGGTAGTCCACATGTCTACTAAGATATTTTCTTTCCCGCCTACTCTGTGTGACGAGCATGTCAACAAGCAGCAAGACATATGTATAAACATGAAATAAAAAGACTACTATTAATCGAAAGCAATCAGAAAGTGCACTTGCCTGAGGTCCTTTGCTGGTGAAACCGATAATACAATACTACTCAGTGAGCCACAACAGTCAAATTCGTACAACAAACTCCAGATGCTAAAATAAACATTATCAACATTCTCAGAATAATCAAATTAGCTAGGATTGCCTGTCCTTAAGTCCAATTCTGGACACAGGGGCAAAACGATAATTTTGGGTCAAAACGGTGTCCGCCGTTGGACCCGCTTTGCACCGAAAAGCGTGCCAGAGTCAACGGTCTCTAAAGTCGTCAAACTACATGTCAACAAATCTAATTTTTCGATACGAACTCAACCGTATGTCCAAAGTTAGATTTCGGCGGACCGTGCACAAAATCGCCCGTTGAATCGGACCGTAGGACCCGCAAAATGGTGGTCCAATCAACTGTCTCAGAATTAGACAAAACTTGGCATACAGGACCAAAAAATAATACGGTCCTGTTGGCGCAAGTTTCGTCTTGATCTGATGAACGTGTACAAAGTAATTGAAGAATTTGCACAGAGGCCGATACGGTGAAATTTGACGGATACGCATCAAATTCGTCGCGCACACGCGACCAATTTGAATTTCGTCAAAACCCACACGTCCATGAAACCATTACGCACCTTTCGATGCTTTCAGTTCGCGACCACGTCACCCAGAATGGCGGGACGCACGTCGTATTGAGGGTTTTTTTTTTAGTTTTGAAAACAGCTTTTCGGTAAACTTCGGGATTCGATTTTTCGACACATAGTCGACGATTTCCAAATCCACAAAAAGGGTCGTGAAGTCCTATATGTTGTCTATAACTGCCTTTAATTGGTTTTCTAAAATTCCTAACATACAGATCATAAAACGCTTTCCAAGTTGGGTCTTTGGGACAGGTTTCTGTCCTGTTTTACGCAGGTTTTTCGATCGACTTTGGGTCGATTTCCTGGATTGGTAGCGCGATTATAATAGTGGGATTTGAAGGTGGTTGTGTTGGGGTCATACCTGAGTAATTGGTTCATAAAATGGCGGAGTAACGACGGAGAAATCACGTCTCAAACGGGCGCGTCTGCAGCAGCCGCTGCTATGTC
>JANAVB010044608.1:0-5000 GCA_029216955.1 Iris pallida | reverse complement strand
TGTATGGATAGATTTTATTGGGTCTTAATGGGCTTCCTGATTGGACATCACTCGTTGGTTGGATGAACCTTGGATCTCAATCTATATTGACGGGGCAAGATCCCAATGAAAAAACTATTTCTACTAGGTTAGGGTGACCTGGAATAGGTTTCCACCCAAGTGGTTGAGTTAGGTGCCAGTCAGGTTGGTTAGCTGGGTCCTTAAAGTCCAAAATGCGCCTTCGGTGACTTTTATTTTTAAGTAGCATATGAGACCTCAATTGGGTGGGCACACTAGTGGCAAGTGCATAGTGGACTTCGAGTAGATCACAACCATATATTGGGTCGAATGAATTGAGTCGAGGTTGAGGCTCTAATGGAAGTCGGGAAGTATACCGGTATTATGGTAAGGGTTATAGCTAGTCCTTTTAACCTGAAAGTCGTAGCACAAAAATAGAGTACAAGGGGACGGGTTTGAGTAGGACATGATATACCTAGATGAAGGTGGACTCGTCTAGATCTGCATATGAAATTTGTTGAAAGGTAACAGCGGGTCTCGTGCTCCGAATATTAATGACACGGCCGGTGACACAAAATGATCTAAACGGAAAGTAGGAGTCCATGGGGCACTAATTATCATGCTAATCGAAATTATTCTAATCAATCAGTAATCCTCGTATATCCCAAAATTTTAGAAGGCTTACAGTCTACCCACCTTAGAAGCTAGGACATGCTCTTAGGAATAATGAGGTTAGAAGAATTCCAAAGTCCAGATGTTGCACCTCGACTCTTGTTAATAAAGAATAAGGCATGGTGTAACGAGATATGGTAGATACTTGTCAAGTCAAGGGTCGTTCCTCAATAAAGGGAAAACAAGTGTGTACAATGACACATGGTCGTTAAAATAGAATGATCTACTCGTCCATAGTATACAAGAGTTATCGACGGAGTAACCAACTCTAAGGCACATCATACGAAAAGATTTCTAACAACTGAGTCGTGTATTTCTATTTATGTCAAACAGACTATTGTCACAAGGGCTCTAGTTAAAGCAAGCTTCACTAAATAATTAGAGGCTCACAATATTTGGTCTCTTGAGAATATGTAGTCTCCTAGGTTGGCATTTGACTGAGGGTAAACCCTAATCATTCTCAATTTTAGATGGCTAGAGGGTTCCAATAGTAGTTTGAGGGTCGAGAGGAGAATGAGTAACTCAAGGCAAGGTTCTAGTCACATGGCTGGCCGATGGTAGCTACACTTGTGTATACAACTATCGTAGCCATAGGGAATACGCTGTATCTATCTATCAAATACGAACATTCGTCTTTCCAATTAGTGAAAGACAAAAGCAATAAGGAGTTCAAGAAAGATGTTATCGAATACAATTACGTGATTCAAGGGCGAATGTATAATTCAAGAGAAATTGTCAATACAGCCGCAGATGAGATCCTGGATACCTCTACATCTCAATCCACGTAGGGTAATTAAATGAAGTGCGAACCAAATGCATCATGGTTGATCATACACTGGTTCTGATTAGACAATATGTTAGCAGGCGTCCCCAATAAACATATGTCTTGAATCAAGCTCGATAAAAGAGCAAGCTTGCAAAAACTAGGCTGTAATGGCAGCATTGGTCAAGATAGTCAAAATACAAGTATGCGAGATTTTTGGAAAGGAGACACAAGTAGTTCGAGTTTTGAGAGAATCAAAAACCTTACCTGGTGTTCTTGCTTATACTTTCATCCTACTACCTTCCTATCCATAAGGCCTTGGTCGACTAATGGGTTATGGAACTCTAGATTCTATATTCTAGGTAACTTATTAGTGTCGGTCAATTACCTCGTCAATAGATCACAAGGACCACATAATGCTAGGTTGGTAGACATGCTACTCAACTTACAGAACTTTTACTAGTATTGGCTTTGGATCTTATGGGATACACAGGGCATCTTTCTATTCTCTATAGTATCCTAAACTTGTAATCACGTCTGAAATTATTTTATCAAAAATTATGCCTCGCTCTGGCTGTGGCAAACCCTTGGTTCCGTGATTCAATTGTGATATGCTATCAGGTACTCTACCTTATATTGATACGAGGTCGAAAGGGGTCAACGAAGGTGTAGTTTTAGCAATATTTCATAAACTACAAATCTTTAAAATGATTTCAATTCTATGGGTCGTGCCTCGCCAGTGCACTGCTGGCTGCTGTGGACCCACACTCTCCATTCTCAAGCAATTGGCGATAGTACGCTCTGTCTAGCCATCGCAGTCGTTAAATTACTCCAACTATATTCCTAAGAACTTCAAGGAGCTGCTAGAGATTCAAACTAATTGACTATGATAGGAAGCGTAAACATCTGCCTGTAAGTCTCAATCCTCAAGGTAGAAGATTGATTGTGGAGGAAATAACTGAAGACAAGGAAAAGTAAAAACATCCTAATATTTATTTTATATGCATTTCAAATGGCTGAGGGAAAACTTTGAATCAAATATAACTCGGGATTCATACATGAATAACATCAGGAATTATAAACCAATTTCTTACAGCAAAATAGAATTTAAAATAGGCAATTCTAACTTATGATATAAGATTTATATCTATATAAGAAAATTGAACAATTTATCAAAATTAAAGCCTTAATTCCAGGAAAGCCTAGCTTACCAAGTGAATAGTATTCCTATATTGGATCATGTCGTCATATCAAGAGTAATAGTGTTTCTGTAAAGATTTAGCAAGCTATCTAAATTCAATAATTCCTTTATCTAATTTCCATAGCCTATCCGACTACCTTAACTACCCAACTAGTCAAATTAGTGAGGGACCCTTATCCTAGTTATCCTCTTAATCATTTCAATCCTAAATATGAATGAGCATTTCCTAGTCGCAGGCTCGCAGTAGTATGACTAATATGGTACTACCACGAGTTCGCACAATTTGTAAAAATTGACCTGCATGGGCCACCATAAAAACTTGTCACGACCCGCACCCGCTTTTTCGGATACGAGACGTGTCCAAGCCTACGCCGCAGAGTCGGCGGTAGAATGCTGTCAAGCCCGCAAGAAATAAATGCTCAAAATATAACATTTGCTTCTCATTCACATTTCTAAATTTATTACAATATTAACATTTATATTTAAAGAAAATACAAAATTCTCACAATTAATGAAAATGATACAAATGCTATCTATTTTTAGGTTTCTGTCTGCAAGTACACCCGAATCTTCCAAGCTAAGTGAAGCCACAGCTAACCTGAAAAATGTTGGTTTTCAGTCAGGAATAGAACAAGTACACAAACCGACGGCAATGCGAAAACACAATAGAATTAACAAGACATGAAAATAACATATGAGAAATGAAAACTAGAAAGTACTGATGACATGACAGGTGGTGAAGAAGACAAAGAAAACAAATAAAAGACAACTATCAATGTGGTTTGAAATATCCTTTTCAACACGTGAACGGCTAGGGGTAAATACGGCACCCTGCACGTGTCGTGTGCAGCTGCTATCAGTCAAGATATATTGGCATAGTTCTGGGTAGTCCACATGTCTACTAAGATATTTCCCCTTTCGACTACTCCGTGTGACGAGCGTGTCAACAAGCAGCAAGACATGTATAAACATGAAATGAAAAGACTACTATGAATCGAAAGCAATCAGAAAGTGCACTTGTCTGAGGTCCTTTGCGGGTGAAACCGATAATACAATACTACTCAGTGAGCCAAACAGTCAAATTCGTACAACAGTCTCCAGATTCGGAAATAAATATTACCAACTCTCAGAATAGTCAAATTAGCTAGGATTGCCTGTCCTTAAGTCCAATTCTGGACATATGGGCAAAACGGTAATTTCGGGTCAAAACGGTGTTCGCCGTTGGACCTGCTTTGCACCGAAAAGCATGCCAGAGTCAACGGTCTCTAAAGTCATCAAACTATATGTCAACAGATCTGGTTTTTCGATACGAACCCAACAGTATGTCCAAAGCTGGATTTCGGCGGGTCGTACACAAAATCGCCCGTATCGAACCGTAGGGCCCACGAAACGGCGGTCCAATCAACTGTCTCAGAATTGGACCAAACCTGGCATACAGGACCAAAAAATGATACGGTCCTGTTGGCACAAGTTTCGTCTCGATCTGACGAACGTGCACAAAGTAATTGAAGAATTTGCACAGAAGCCGATACGATAAATTTTGACGGATACACATCAAATTTATCGCGCACACGCGACCAATTTGAATTCCGTCAAAGCCCACACGTCCATGAAACTATTACGCACCTTTCAATGCTTTCGGTTTGCGACCACGTCGCCCGGATTGGCGGGATGCACGTCGTATCGAGGGTTTTTTTCTAGTTTTGAAAACAGTTTTTCGGTAAACTTCGGGATTCGATTTCTCGACATGTAGTTGACGATTTCTAAATCCACAAAAAGGGTCGTGAAGTCCTATATGTTGTCTATAACTACCTTTAATTAGTTTTCCAAAATTTCTAACATACAGATCATAAAATGTCTTCCAAGTGGACGGGTTCCTGTCTTGTTTAAGGAGGTTTTCGATCGACTTTGGGTCAATTTCCTGGATTGGTCGTCGTACGATTATAACAGAATAAAATCGGAGGGGTTTTGAAGGTGGTTGTGTTGGGGTCATACCTAATCGGTTGTAAAACGGCGGAGTAAGAGGGAGTATAACGCCGGAGAGTCGTCCGAACGGGCGCGTCTGCCGCCGCTGCTGTGTCCTGCTGTTCGTGCGCGCGCGTGGCCGATTCCGACGCTCGCGGCGCTGCGCATGGCTGCGGGGTTGGTCGCCAGGGGTAGGGGGGGCGTGAGGGTGCGGCGTAGGTTAGGTTGGGAGTTTCGAGTTCCTCTCCGATTATATACGTTCGGTTGAACAAATAACCGAGCGGTTTCGGTTGGTTACACGGGTCGGACTTTCGCTCGGCTTGGCCTGGTTTTGGGATGGGTGGTAGGGCCGGCAGATTTGGTTAGTTGATAGCTGTATGCTTTTCTTTTTCTCTTTTCTAT
>JANAVB010044607.1:0-30409 GCA_029216955.1 Iris pallida | reverse complement strand
CCTCTCGTGGACACACACCACGAGACACGACACATCTCGTGGTCATGCACACGTGTAGCCCACATATAGGGCTACACGATCGACACACTGTTACGTGTCATTATCGTGTCGTGTCCGAGCTACGTACGCGTATCAGAGGTCGAAACAGTGCGTTTCAGACCGCGTCGTGCACGCGGTCGAGTGTCTCGTGCTCACGACACAGGATACAACACCACGTGCTTGTGTCCTGGTGTTCGCCCAATGATGGGCTACACACGTGTCAGCCTGATACGTGTCCAAGACTCGTATGCGTGGGACACGAGGCTCGTGTCCTAGTCGAAAATTCGACTGAGCGTGCGTGTAGGTGTCCAGTACGTGGATGATTGTGTGTCCGATACAAAACGAGACACTGTGAAACTTTAGGGGCATGTTCGCAGACATTGCCCCTGTGTCCATGCCAATTTTGGCGTGTCGAAGTGCCCTGTGCAGTGTGCACGAACAGTGGGGTAGCAGGGCACTGCCACACTGTGCAGTGCAGTGTGTGCAGCGTGTTCGTGTCAATTTTTCGACACAAAAACCACACAATGTCGTGCTCAGTCAAGTATAGTTGTAAGCAACAAGTCTAGGGCTACATGAATATGTAATTTGTTTTACAAAATAACAAAATCCATTTCTTTGAGGCATTTCACCAAACAAGGTTTTATAACCTAGGATACGTGTCCGATACGGACACCAAACCAACCCTAAATTTTACCAAACTTGACCCACAGTTAGGGTAGACCTATATGCATGCATTTATGAAGAAAAAATAGAATATTAACAAGGTTTATGGGTATTTACCTATTTGTGCAATTTCAATAGAAAAGCAAAGAGAGGGGAGGGTATTTGTCCTTCAACTTGGTGATGTCCAAAGCTTGTAAATTTGGATTGCTAGCCTCCCTTAGCACCCTTGATGTTGTAGGGTCCCAATGCAAAAGACTAGAGGTGATTTGGATAAAAAATGATCAAGTTATGGAGGTTTGAAGGAAATGGAATTTTGTAGGCTTAAAATTCATGTAAATTGATCATGAATGAATATAATGGGATTATATAGAATGGTGTAGTGCTAGGGGGTGCCCTATGGCCGGCCATGGCAAGGGAGGGGGTGTCCTTGGCCTTCCTTCAAGGTGAAGGCAAAGACTTTGGTGCCAAAGTTGAGATATTTTGAGGGTTTTAAGCAAAATATCAATTATGTAAATATCTAGATATTTACATTACTTTAACCCTTGACTAATTATCCATCCTCAAGCTTCTAGGTTAGTAGCTAACCTCTAGATTAGGGTAACATAGGTTAGGGACTAATCATGGTACTTAACAACAATTAAATAATATTAAAAACACATAATATCAATAAAATCTAGTAAATTACCAAAATACCCTTTTAGGCTAAAATCACTAATTTGATGTTCTAAGCCTATGGCTAGGCTCACATGGTCATGGCAACTTCTAGATTAAGGAATAACTAGGGTTTACACTAGGGTTATACTAGTAAAATCACAAAGTCATAAGTCATGACTTAGGAATAGTTTTAATTACACTAATAATCACCAAAAATCATATCATGACTAAAACACCATTAATAAATAATAAAAATAATAAATTTTCAAAAATACTCCAATTTCAGAAAACAGGGTGTTACAACAACGATAGTCTATTTCCTTAGAGGTTTTGGGTTTGGTTGATGAAAAGGACTTGGATACCCCTATGTTAGACTCAAGCTCATCAAAATTATTTGTGATGGGTGTAGACCCATCAATGGCAGAAATCAGGCCTAAAGTGATAAGCTAAAACTTTATCTGGCTCTGCCACCTCTTGAAGTAGGTGTCATTGAACTTTGAAGGTTTGGCATTAAAGGTCTCTTCCTTGATTGTCATGATTTCTAAAATCTGCAGAAATTATATTTACTCATAAGGATGGCTTAAGCTAAAAATTAACGGTTTAAATGATCTTAGTAATTCACCTTTAAAGTTTTAATTTTTCAAGTTTTAATCAGGTTGGGTTAGCTGTAGGGGCCGGATCCCAGCAAGCGGAGGTTCACTAGAAACGCTTAAGTACCTGTCGACAATTTAAGTCTAATTGATAGAAGGGCCCTTTCGACTTGTATCCAAACAAATCTCTACTTTAAAACTTTAAAATTAAAAGAATTTACTAAATCAATAAACTATTTTTTTTCTTTAGCCTAAATTCAAATATTGTGTAAGGGAAAGTACTCAACTAGTATTGACAAAAAAAAATACTAGAAGTAGTCTATGTAATGAGATATACTAGTATTGACAAAAAATATTTAGACTAGAAATTATCCAATGGAATGATTCAAAGCTAAATGTGATTTAAAATATGTATTGCCAAGATACATTAGCAGAATATGTAATGAGTGTCAACCTAAAATATTCTGTTACTAGAATATGTAATGAGTGTCAAATTACTAACAATATACTAACAGAAACCAAATTTACAATATTTATTGCCAAACTAATGGAATGCTTGAAAGCAAATTTGATAGTAACAGAAACAACTATTCTGTTTGTTAAAGCAAATTTGTTGAATAAACAACGTAAAGGTTAGCTATTTTATTGTCAAAGGTTAATAGTAACAAATGGCTTAAAGGAATTTACAAAGAATTTACTTAAATGGCTTAACAGTAACAAATGGCTTAAAGGTTAAAGAAATTTACAAATTTACTTCTCATAATTGTTTGTAGAAGCAATCTTTTGTTTATAAAAGAAAACAAACTATTACAGATAAGTGTGTTTTATAAACAACATGTAGATTTTATTGCTGAAGTTTTTTCTCTTAGAGGTACTTGTAACAACAGCAATTTGAACAAGTCGTCAACTGTGGGAAATTATAACAAATTTTGTTAGAGACAATGAACTAACTTTAGATTGTTGGAATATCTTCAATTATCTTCCTTTTAAAATATCTGCAACGAAAATAAAATAAAAAATTGTTACCGGCCTTCGGGGAAGTCGCGTACGTAGTACTGCCCTAAGAGTTAGTCCTGATCTATATGCAGACTTTTTTCGAACGCTCCTACTGGTAAAATTTTTGCTCCACTGGAATATCCTTGTCGCACATGACGCAGAGAGAATGACCCCTGACCTAGCTCTGTCCAGAGTAACAACGAATGAAAAATAGACGAGGAAAGAATTCATGAGAGTTTTCATATAGGATTTTTTCTGTGTCAAAGGAAGGTAAGAATTCGAGAGAGTTTTCATATAGGACTTTTTTTTGTCAAAGGAAGGTATGAAATGGCCTCAATATATAGGCTATTTTTCCAACGTATGAGAATAAAAGCCAATTAATTCAGCCTATTAAAATTCGAACGTTACACAAGAATAAAAATGTGCAATATGTGGTTCAATGAACCTGGACAGAAATTTGTGTAGCAAATGTTACAAAATTAAATAATTTGAAATGGTCAAAAAATTGAAGGAGCAAAAAGATTTTTACGGTCTTATCCCGAACCCGAAGAGGAAATCGAATCGGCATTCGGCGCCCGTAGATGTGGACACGTACTCGCACCCGTTACCCGTGCTGAACCGAACAGAGCCGAGCTGGGACGAGCGGTGGCGACAGGTGCACACGTGTGGCCCATAGGGCTCCCATACAAGAATTCAATGAAGCAAAGCAAATTAAAGTAATATGCGCACAAGAAATGCCCCTTACTTAGCCGATGTGGGACTATTACTTTAATGCTAGAGCTTTTGCTCAAAAGCTACATACAGCCAACATTTAACACCCTTGCTCAACTAATAATTTCAACTTGGTACCTTTCCATTAAAAATTCCTGCTAAAAAAATAAAAATTCATAAACTACTCCTTCCCCCTCCCCATTGCAATCTTCCCCTAGCAGCGGTCGAACCCCTACGACCCTCCATGCACACCCATCCCGGTGCCACCCGAGCACACCCATCCCAACGCCCCCTCCCCGCGTCACTGACGAACCCCTGCCGTGGCGCTGCCCGTGCACCCTCCTCATCTTGACACCAGCCCCACCCCTCACGTGCATCACGTTTTTGCTGTTGCTGCACTACCCCACCCCATACCAACGACGACTACGCAATCCTGTCGCCGCGACCACCTGAGACCCCTACTCCTGTGTCGCGCTCTGCTGCGATTTCCCCTCCCTGCGGCTGTCGACGCTGGCGCCGAAGAGAGGGGGACTGCCAAAGAGAGATGGGAAGAGAGAGTAGGGTAGGGGAATTTTGTCATTTTTTTATCCCCGTTTAACACCGTTAGGGGAGAGTTATTAAGTTGATGTCTATCTAAGTTGAAGGTTTATATCAACCTGAAAAACTTGAATAGTTGAGGGTATCAAGTTGCAATTTGTCACGATCCGTACCCGCTTTTCGGGATACGAGTACATAGTCAAGTCCAGCCTACACCACAACAACGACGTATACTGTCTAGACCTCAATATTAATCTCAAATCTAAATAAACAATATTTGATCACAAATTATCTATTTTCTCATTCACAATAACTATTCCCTTAATCTTTAAATTCAATAATACACCACAATAATATTCTGGAACAAACCCGCTAAATGATTAAATTCAAGAACTATCTAATCTATCTAAAATCCAAGCTTGGCCTTTGTATGTCTCTATCTCCACCCGAAGGATCCCAAGTGCAAAATAGTAAGCCACCTACAATGTATCCAGTCAACAAAGAAGCAAAGTACAACCCTATTATAATAATATAACTCAGGACAAAATAAAATTAGACAAATAGAGATGCAATACAACAATAAAGGAAATATGTATATGAACTGGAAATAATAACACGTACAAGAGGACCACTGGCCAGAACATGTATAAACAAGATAACTAGACAATGAACATGTATAAGTAAGACTAACTGACAGTGCATGTGAAATATTTTTCGACATGTGAACGGCTTGGCTAATACGACACATCATATATATAGATGGCTATCCACAATAAAAATGTACGATTAACCCATAAATGAGTTGTATGACTTAGCTATCCACAATAACAATAATTAAGGTTTGTTCACATGCCTACTTAGCATTTTTCCTCCCGGCTCACTAAGTAATAATAAAAAATATGTTACAACAAGTCCAATCGTGTTACAAATCGTGTGTCAACTGGATACTAAATAAGAATATAATGAAGAATATCATTATAATATACTAAGAACATAAAATAATAGTGTACTTGCCTCAAGTTAACTATTAACCTAATGATATAACCATATATTTTTATTATGGTTATTCGATCAAGTTTAACATTATGGCATCACTAATATTTATGCTATCACTATAGTATTGATACTTAAATTTAGTATAGTCCTAATGAGCATTAAATTATCATACTTGCTACTACGTATATTATTTTGTTTGCCTAACATGTACTTTCAGAAAAGTAATAAACAAGATCAACATAGACTTATGCACTGAAGAAATTATGATGGACCAAAGACGACGGTATCCCACAAGATTTTTCTGAACCGTCCGACGATATCTCCGGAGCCACGCTCGGGGGTTCTGCTGCCCGGTTAGTGGACGGGGGTCGAGGAGACAGCGCCCTCCCGTGGAGGCTCAGGGGCAAACCCCCGAAAGGTATTCAGATTTCACAATCTGGGTATCTTTGTGCAACTATCGTAAAAAAAGGCAACAACTATCAAGTAAAGAAGCCAAGTCATGCCATCATCATTTCAAGAATTTGAAGATGCCTGTACCAGTTACAGTATATCTGGAGTCTGTAAATGAGTCTTGGGAATAATTGTAAACACAATAAATGGATGCCAAATCGAAAGCTAGGGTAGATAACAACTCTAGATCACGTTTAGACAGATATTCAGATGATCTGACGGATCTCTGCAAAAATTCAAAGGATGATCGGAATGGACCACAAAAAAGCTTCTGTGAACTTTAGATTATCAGACGGATGTCCGCATAAATCTGAAGGATAATCCAAATTGTTACCGTTTGCAATCTAACGGTCGAATTTTTTCCCATCGATGATCCTAATGGCTATATTTATACTCGTTACATTATGAAGGCAGATGATCTGATGGACTTCAGCAAAAATTCGATGGATCATCTGTTAGCTGGCTGAAAGTTGATTATTGCACTTTCCTTTGCTTTGGTTATAAATAGCCTTAAACCCTTTCATTCAAGGCTGATGTTTTACGCCTAAAATTTTCTAATATACCAAAGCTTATTCATGAACACTCCACCAAAGCTTTCACTTGCCAATCCATAAATTGTGTTAGAGTGTTCTTGAGTTGTAAGAGTGAGATCTTCATCTTGTTGTAAGAAGATCAAAACCTTCTTGTGAAAGGTTAAAGTTGGAGAGTCTTCGAATAAAAGCTCTCGTGAAGTTGGAGAGTCTTCAGATCAAAGCTCTTGTATTGAAGTCAGAGATGTAGTGCCCCGTCCCGCTCAGTCAATCGGAGAAATCAAAATACCGACAACGTTCGGACTTAGCCTTGCAACGGCTGCTCGAAGACATCGCTTGGTCGAGGCGACCGCTCGCTTAAGTGGGGTAGTTTCGGTGAACTTACCTCATCTTAGCCTTCACATAATAAATCGCATATTTTCAACTTGCACAAGTAGGCTTGATAATAAAAGAGACGAATTCACATAGCTAAGGGAGTAATCCCGATAGGTTAAACTGAGTTAGAATATGGAAAGGTCCAATGGTCGGCTTAGAGTTGGTGCACGACGTGCTTTGAAAATGACACTCGGTCCTTCGTCCCGTGGCTTGGGAGAAGGAAAAGTTGGTCTTCGCCACAAGCTAAAAGTTAGCCAAATTCATAGGCGTCGCCCACATAAATGCTTCATAAAGCATGCACGGTCTCATCGCCCAAGGCGTGGCAAAGCCTCTGCTCGCCGACGGGTTAAGTTGTATTGCACGGCTTGTGGCATAAGTTTAGGCACCCCAATAAATTGGTTGTTCAAAGTCGAACGCGTGCACGACACGTTCCCACGATGCAAGGTTTGACGCAGCCTTTGCTCGTCAAGTTATTGAAAAGTAAGTTAGGCAAGTTATGTTAAGCTATCAGGAGTAGTAGCAAGCACGGTCCTATGAGTTCTACGGCTGGGTATAACCACATAGTCTCACGATCGTAAGGCCCGTCATATAGAGTATGACTTGGGCGGTGGTGTCACATAGAGTTTCAAGTTGGTTTAAGACACAATGTCATAGACTTAGTATTTTAAGGCACGGGCCACGGTTGATTCATTGAGTTTGGAAAGTGTTTCAAATAGTTGTTCTTGAGTTGAGTGAAATAATAGGGCAAGAAAGAAGAATGCTCGCGAATGGGTCGTCGAGGCAAGAAAGAAGAATGCTCGCGACTGGGTCATTGAGGCAAGGTCTCAGATGTGAGAAGTATTGAACTTGGCCCTAAAAGAGATGGTAACACTAGAAATAGATTGAGTGTGTGAGACGTCAGTTCGAGTCGAGTCTTGCATGGTCATTTAAAAACTTGTACAAGATAAAATAAACTGTTTCTCGAATGGCAACCCAGGCGGCCCATGGGAACCGTTGCGATGGTAGACATTCGCAGCTGTGCTGAATGACCGTACGGGTTAGCGGGGACTTACAGCGGAGCTCGCTACTCGTACTGGCAAGGGGCGTCCGTCTAATCAAAATCTACAAAAGGAGTCCATTATAGCACTGGGCGCTAGTGACTAGTTCATATAGATGAGTCGGCATGGGCGGCGATCCGCGTGTATGCCTTTGGATTGAGTCGAGTATTATGTTCACTATATCAATGAGTCGAGTTGAATGAGTGCACGATCAAAAGACAATGTTTGGGCCTAAGAATTGGCTGCAAACGAAGACATCGTGCTTCGGCACGAGATGTGGCATCGAGTCTTGAGTTGTTGGCATATAAGTTGCATAAGTTGGTTTGAGTGGTCTTAAGTTTAAGTCAGAAAATACCGTAGGGCAAAGTCGGTCGAGTAACACTTAACCCACAAGACTTGATTGGGTCATTGGTGATCAAAGTAGCAAGGGCCGTGAGGCGGCGATATGGTTAAGTTACACTGAGTTTTGAGGCACGACCTCAATATGGATTTGTAGCACGGTCACATAGAAATGGAGTCTCACCGTGTTGTTGCGTCTCTGATTTAAGCCATAAGGCAAACACGACTTGATAGATTAACGTTGTTGGTACAAGAAGAGTCTAAAGGTAAGATATGTGTTAACATTGTTGTTGCAAGCACGGGATGGTCTAGAGACACAAAATAGGCCAAGGCGGCGGTCCTAAAATAATCCTAAGGCAAGACTAGAAAGACAATTGATAAGAAGGGACAATGTTGCACAAAGTAAATCAAATATGTCAATTTTGTATGGGTGGGCGGAGAGCTCATTCCACCAGTACAGTTGAGTACTGACACCCACATAGTTTTTATGTGCAGGCACCTGTAGAAGCACGTGGCACGGAGCTCGCTTGGATGCGTCGAGGCACGAAGTTCCTTGGCAATTCGAAGCGTGCGGTCGCATGGAGTCAAGACTTATACGGGACATAATGTATGGACGTCGCCTTCCGAAGCTTCTGCTGGCTCAAGCATTATATCGAGAGATGAGAGAGAGAGCAGAGTGAACTTGTAATATGAGAAAAGTGAGCTCGAGAGACTTATAATCTTGGCCTTGCACCCTTTGTAATCTTTGTTTCAATTCAATAAAGGGCTTATTTGAATAACTTGTGTTTTGCTTCAAATTTCTGCTGCTGTTATACAATGTCTCTGCATGGGACTTCTGTGCGACGACCCCGTCGCAGCCGCTGAAATCGGCCGTTATGGAACCCGTCTTGCACGAGCGCAATCTAGGCTCGTACGGCATCACGCCTTAGCGAGGACGATCGCTCCTACGGGAGCGGGCATGACATAATGGTATCAGAGCCTGGCTTTACGTCCTTGGACTATCGATTGAATTCTTTAACTTCGTTGTTTCTGCAAACTCTGAATTGTTGCTTTCGTAAAGTTGATATCGTTGGTGCGCTCTCTCTCAAATGTCCCACGGGATGTCCATACAATAAGTCTAACTATTTCGCAAAATATAGGAGAACTATTTTTGACAAAATGAAAAGATGGGTTTGCATAAGCACGGTTGGCTAAGTCGGGCTGGGCATATATACCAATGTTGCGTCGACCTTAGAAAAGTCGAGTGCAGGAATTAAATAGTATCGAGCAAGAACGAGTTAAACTCGATTGAGTAAATAAGATGACTATCGATAGGGGTACTATCGAGCGACGATGATTGAGTAGATGAATCAAATCGAGGAAAAGTTTAAGATGTGGCGAATGGATGACTTAATAAAGGAAATCGATAGGTGGATCGTATAGAAAAGTTAGTACGATGGAAAGATAGCGTGCATGAAAAGGTAAATTTTGAAGTTACACAATGACTCTAATGATTGGATTGAATGTTGCTCGATGATTTGAGTTAGCAAGGAATGATGCGAATTGAAGAAATACGTTGGCCGATGACTTAAGATAGACGGATAAACAATACACAAATTTGGGTTTGAGGAAATTGATATTGTGAAAAAATTCAAGGGATAATGATCAAACTTGAATTTGAATGTCGAGGAGATTATCCAGTCGGACGATAGCATCATCCGTATGGCTCGAAATTGGTTGCAAAGGAAGATCGTCAGGTTACACATATCATCGATGGTATTAAGGAGTATCAAAGATCGATATACGATAACTCGGGGATACTCTGACTCGACGAATGACGATCGTGCAAGTGTTATTGTTCGGTTGGATGCTATACTTAGGATTTTGATTGAGATGAATGTTGGACGAAAATGATTGTGTCTGGATGATTGCGTTGATAACCACAACATCGACGATCTTGTCTTGTGCGAGCGCAACTCTAGCCTCGCATATGCATCACGTCAGATTTTGGGTGATCGTTCTGTGTGAGCGCTGACATGGTGATTCATGTCGCGGGAATGATCGAACTCGAAAAGTCAGGACGCAGCAACTTCGATTGTTTCGACTTGTTGGTTTAATACGAAGGAAAATTCGGGGATGTTAGGACTTGCGATTGATGATTGAATAAACCTGAGGATTGAGTAGGTCCAATCCGCGTATCGAGAATGAATTAGTCTAGACACGAAATAAATAGTTACGTCCCAATGAGGACGATTACCCTACGGGAGCGTGCATGGTGATTCATGCCCACCGTGGATAATCTGAATCATGTGATATCGGGGCACAACATATTGTTAAGCTAGACGACCTCATGATCGAATACGTGAATTGGGATAAATGACTTAGGGAATATAAAATGTGAATTATGGTTTAGCGATGAATTGTGTCATAGCGTGCTTGACTTGGAAGGATTGATAGGCGAACTATATCGAACGTGTTTGAAGGGATGACTATGCAAGGTGGTATGTTGAACGAGCGATATTGATACGTCGGGGAATTGGTTGAACGTGAGTTATCGTAGGATGGCTTTGCTAAATAACTTGGACCCCGAGCGACGAATGTCGGGATGTGTATAGAAAATCTATGCTCGATGTTTAGAAATCGGAGTGATGCGAGCTTGGGTAGAAAAATCCCGTACTGTCAACTTGGTTTGACCTTAGGATGGGGTTAGTGTTGATATTGTTGTTTGGGAACTATGATTCCAATATTGACGGAAAGACATAGCCTAGCGGTTAGGCAGACGTCCGAGTACGAAGTGATAGGATTTGTGGAGGCACCACTCGCGAGTCTCGGTTGACATGTATGTATATCAGGACGCCCGAATATGTACACGATTCGACTCGATTGGTGATGGCAGATTCTTTATCACGAGGCTTGGCTGAAATGCATATATTTTGGGGACGCCTAGAATATGTGCATGATCCAACTAAGTGATACGTTGAATCAAGTGAGATTTGAGGAACGGAAAAGTGTCGAGTATTTTGGGATCGTGATTTTAGAAGAAAAGATTGTGGGTAGCACGAGCGTGGCTCGAAATTGAGGAAACACATAGGAGTAGTATGTGCGAGATTCCTTGAATGTTCACTACCAAAATAAGTCATATCAGCGACGTATTTAGCGACTCCAAGACAAAATGTTGCTAATTTTTGGGGGTTTAGTGACGTTTAAATAAGACGTCGCTGTTTGTCGCCAACAGTGACAAATAGCAACGTCTAGCGACTACAATTTGTTAACTGGGAACCTGCGTCGCAAGTTCGTCGGTACACGTTGCTGATGTAGCGACGTGTAGCGATGTACTTTAAACGGCGTCGCCGTTTATTAAATATCAGCGACGTTTAGCGACGTCCATTGCGGACGTCGCTAAATTTTTCATATAGGCTGCGAGGGTTTCCTTTTCGATCATTCACAAATTCCTTCCCAATTTTTTGCGCGCGCACTCCTCCGCCGATTTCCCTCCTCCAGCCTCCTCTTCCACGGCGCTCCTCCGGCGATCTCCTTCCTCCGGCCTCCTCCTCCTCCTCGGGTAGCTCCCTCATTTCTCTTTCTCACACACACACACACACTCTCCCATGTCCCCGTTTCCAAGTTTTTTCTCGTCTTCTAGCTCTCTCTCTCGCTTCTAGTTCGTGTCCATGAGAGCGTGGACTCGCCGCAGGAGCAGCAGTATGACACCTATTTTGTTGGTTTGGATACGTCGTATCCCACTGTGTGGACACGAGACTCACAGTGTGACACCTATATACTGATACTGGGAGTTTTTTGGGCATATGAACTGTCAATTTGATGTTTTGCTTGGATTGGAATTTCAATTTAGGGTTCGAGCCCTATTCACTGATACTGGGAAAAATGTTAATATATCAAATTTAGGGTTCGAGCCCTATTTACTGATACTGGGAAAAATTTTGGGTTCTCATGATAATTTCCAGAACTTCTTTGCTCTGATGTAACTTCTATGAAAAATGTTCTTTAAAAGAGCGTTTTGTGTATTTCATGATAATTTTCAGAACTTCTTTACTTTGGAAGCAATTTTAACGAAACTCAATGCTATATATATGCAATTTTCTGATCTCAGAATGACCCAACACATATTTTGTTGGGGATTGATGTATTGTTGGTGATTGATGTCTTCTCTCATAATTAGCTTGTTAACAAGAGGTTCACAGGCAGGCAAATACTGGTTAGTTGGTTTCAGAACAGTGGAGATAATGTTGCAAATTTATGTATGATATCCATCCACATTTGCTAGTGTAGTGTGTGTGACCACAACCCACAAGGAGTAGCTTCTTCTTTTTCTTTCCCCCCACCAAGCATCCCCCACTCATGTCACATGCGCACCAATCTGGCATTTTGCCCATGTCTTGGTCTCCAATGCCATCAAGTTCCCATCATTTCCTAGTGGCAAGAAAGAAAGAAAGAAAGAAAGAAAGCATGGACTGTGTTACCCAGCTTTCTTTTTCTTCCTCTTGGGTGATTCCACTTTTCTTTGGTTTTTAGGAGGGGCACTCAGGTGCTTTGCACACTCAGAGGTAGGATAAATCCAGTACAAATTAGGGACTGTCATGTTCAGGCAGTTGGTACCAGTGTTTAAGACTAGTTTAATTTGTATAATTTATGTTAAAGGCAGATAAGTAGGTCCTGTATGAGAGACTGGATACCTAGGTATGATGGCTTGGCTAGTTCATGTTACCCAAAGGAAATTTGTCTATTGATATGGACTTAGATAAATTCTCATTGGGAAATGATATTGAAATAAGGATTAACCTGAGAATAAGCTTAACTGAACAGTGATATCAGTTAGCAACTGTTTTCTGAGTTTGAATGTCAGGCATTTTAGAAAAATGGTGAGATACACCAAATCAGATACTGTCCCTACATCCATTCGACTGGCGAGGTAGAAATCTATGTACGACATTTGCTATAAGGACTTTACATTAATCTACGGTACGACATCGTGATCAGGACATAGTCCCTGCAGCCATTCGACTGGCGAGGCAGAAACTATGTAGCCGTAGATAAAGTTGACTGTCCTCCGACCCCCATCCCTCGGCAATGATAATACAACAACCTATCACTACATCTATTAGTAGTAGATAATGTCTTAGTATTACATTTTGTGTGTTCATCTTATTGATTTTGTTACATCCTTCAGATACTATATTCGATAAGAATATATACTACACCATATGTACAGAACATAGATGATTCACACTAATATATGCTAGAATGAATTTTGGGTTGTGTTCTGAGCCATCCGTTCTCACACTTGACAAAAAATAGAATATAACCTTTTTATCTACCATTCGACTGGCGAGACAGAAATCTATGTACGATATTTGCTATAAGGAATTTGCATTAATCTACGGTACGACATCGTGATCAGGACATAGTCCCTGCAGCCATTCGACTGGCGAAGCAGAAACTATGTAGCCGTAGATAAAGTTGACTATCCTCCGACCCCCATCACTCGATAATGATGATACGACAACCTATCACTACATCTTTTAGTAGTAGATAATGTCTTAGTATTACATTTTGTGTGTTCATCTTATTGATTCTGTTATATCCTTCAGATACTATATTCGATAAGAACATATACTACACCATATGTACAGAACATAGATAATTCGCACGAATGTATGCTAGAATAAATTTTGGGTTGTGTTTTGAGCCATCCGTTCTCACACTTGGCAATTATGCATGTGAAATATATCGTTGAAGAACATAAAACTTGTGGTCATACAATCGTCACTTTCGTGCGTCAGTTCATGTCGGTCTTCACTTTCTGTAGTAATTATCTTAAAATAGATATGAATTACTATCTGCAGAACCGTTTGTGGATGTACAATCGTCATCCTGATAAATTATTATCTGTGTCAATCTTTGCATAATTATCTTAAAATAGATATGAATTACTATCTGCGGAACCGTTTGTGGATATACAATCGTCATCTTGATGACATGTGCGGTGTGCGGGATGAATTTATACAGGGTGTGCAACAGTTCCTGCAGTTTGCCAAGGCGTTCCCTCAGTACATGGACTGTACAAAAATTAAGTGTCCATGTGTGAGATGTCGCAACTTAAAATATCATTCGGAAGTGGATGTGACATATCATTTGTATTCAAGGGTTTTCATGCCAAATTATTATCAGGGGACCGCACACTAAGAACTTGTGCCTTTAGCCTCCGAGCCGGAGCCTTATGTGGAGCCTTATGTAGATGTCCACGAGCATGCTGATTACGACCAAGGGTAGACGAACATGGTTTTCGATGCTGCAGGGCCTAGTTTCGATTCGAACAATCAATATGCAGCTGAGGAGGCACCGAATGCCGATGCTGCAAAGTTCATGGAGTTGCTGGAGAATGCAAGGACTCCTTTATATCCTGGTTGTGATGACCATTCACCGTTGGAGGTGATTACAAGATTGTTGAGCATAGAAATAGATTTTAACATGTCTCAACAATGCTACAACCGAATACTGGAGTTAATTAAAGATATATTGCAGGAGGGTGGCAAGTTACCTAAAGACTTCTACCAATCCAAGAGAATGGTGAGATCGCTCTGGATGGGGTATAAAAAAATTGATGCATGTCGCAACGGATGCATATTGTACTATAAGGACGACAAGGATGAAGACGCCTGCAGATTTTATGGTACCGATTGCTTCAAGGCAACTAGTACAACAAGGACTTCTGTTGCACGCAAGCCAACAGATTCGATGCACTATTTGTCTTTGATGCCGCGGTTATAGAGGTGGTTTATGGCAAAGGAGACAGCTGATAATATGAGTTGGCATAAGCGAGAACAAATAGATGGAGTACTGGATCATCCATCCGACGGGGAAGCATGGAAGCACTTTGATCGAGTGTATCCCAATTTTGCTTCGGAGCCGCGTAATATCAGATTGGGGCTTTCCTCCGACAGTTTTACCCCATTTGGACTTTCAGGCTCACAATATTCTTGTTGGCCTGTGGTTGTTACTCCGTACAACTTGCCGCCTTGGATGTGTATGAAGACTCCTTACATGTTCTTAACTGTTATTATTCCAGGACCAAAGAACCCAAAGAGGAACATCGATGTGTACTTTCAGCCCTTGGTAGATGAGCTGAATCAGCTGTGGGAAGTAGGTGCAACCACATATGATGTTTCCAAAAAGCAGAACTTTCAGATGAGGGCCGCACTAATGTGGACCATCAATGATTTCACGACCTATGGTATGTTATCAGGTTGGAGCACCCATGGTCGTCTCGCATGTCCGTATTTCATGGATCGCACTAAGGCTTTCCGTTTGAAACACGAAAGAAAACCGTGCTTCTTTGATTGTTATCGACAGTTCCTGCCAAAGGATCATCCGTACCGGAGGAACAGGAATGCTTTTCGCGCTGGCATGGTAGAGAAGTCCAGTCCACCGCTACGATGGTCCGGGGACACGATATGGAAGGAAGTTAAAGAATTTTTAAGTGCTATTGAAGAGCCTACAGCGGGGTACAAGTGTGATGGATTTGGCCACGCTCACAACTGGACGAAGAGGAGTATATTCTGGGACCTACCATATTGGAGTGACCATCTGCTCAAACATAACCTGGATGTCATGCATATCGAGAAGAATACATTTGACAATATAATAAATACAATAATGGATGTAAAGGGGAAGACGAAAGACAATTCCAAGGCCAGGTTGGACTTAGAAGAAATATGCAGACGTCCAGAGTTGCATTTGATAAAGGAAGGCTGTGGGAAGTATAAGCAGCCTAGGGCCATTTTCTCACTGGACAAGGAGGACAAAGGTAAACTTTGTAGGTGGATCTAGGGCCTAAAATTTCCAGATGGGTATGTATCGAATTTGAGAAAATGTGTTGACCCGAAGGAGAACAAACTACAGGGTATGAAGAGCCACGACTGTCACATTTTTATGGAGAGGTTAATCCCGATTGCATTTCAGGAATTCTTACCTCAGGTCGTTTGGGATCTACTGACAGAGCTTAGCATATTCTTCAGAGATCTTTGTTCTACTAAGTTACTCGTCGATCGGCTTGAAAAGCAGGAGAAGGACATTGCAGTAACATTTTATAAGCTTGAGAGGGTGTTCCCTCCTGGATTCTTCGACTCTATGGAGCATTTTCCAATTCATCTTTCATATGAGACACGTATTGGTGGACCCGTCGGTTATCGCTGGATGTACCCGTTCGAGTGCCATCTAAACCACCTGAAGAGGAAGGTGAAAAATAAGGCATGGGTCGAGGGTTCTATTTGTGAAGCCTATGTCCTTGAGGAGATTACAAACTTTTGTTCAATGTATTTCAAGCCTCATATTGCTACAAATAGAACAAGAGCTCCGAGGAACGACGATGGAGATATAGAATATAATGATGCATTATTGAAAGTCTTCAATGCTCTTGGAAAGCCTTCTGGAAAACTGAAAAGAGATATTTGAAGGATGAGGAACTAAAGGCTGCCCAGTTATATATATTACTCAACTGCGAGGAGGATGAAGTGGAAAAGCTAGAGTGGTAAGTGAAAATCTTCAACGTTCAAGTCATCTATTTGTTGATTACGTTATTATAATTTATCGAGTATATCCCAATATTTATTGGTTTTCAGCAAATTTAATGATGAGGTGAGTTCAAGTAGACCATACATTGCAGATGAAGAAGTAGAAGAAAAAATGAGACTTCATTTCCCGTCTTGGTTGACTGCATATGTACGTAAGAAGCTAGTTAGAATCTTCCTCTATTCACAACTGCACAAGAAATAACTTAACATTAAACTTAATTTTGTATCTTCTCGTGTTTAGGTCGATCGTCCGGACGTCATCCTTGAGAATGAATCTATTAGAACTCTTGCCAAGGGACCAATTTATGCCATCAAAATATGGCCAAGTTATTGCGTAAATGGGTTTAAGTTCAAGTCAACAAATGCTCTCATCAGAGATAGCTTCCTGGATCTTGATTCCACAAAAAATAGTTGCTTGTGTATCAAATCTACAAACTACAAAGATGTAACTCCAGGCAATGATTTCTATGGCATCTTACGGGATATCGTGGAATTGACGTACAACTATGGCATAGAGCCTGCCAAGATCGTGTTGTTCAAAGTTGATTGGTTCAATCCCATACAAGATCAAGGATGGAAAATTGACAAGCATGGTCTTGTAGATATTTACTACCGTCGTCGATACCAAGGATACGAACCATTTATCCTAGCAAGTCAAGCTCAACTCATATATTTTACAACATATCCTAGACGGGGAACAACGAGGTATGACTGGTAGGCAGTATGCAAGACTAAAGCCAAAAATACCTACGACGTCGACGAAGTGGCTTATCAGGAGGATGAGCTGCCTCTTGTACCAAATACAGTTGATGTCGACTCAGCAGAAGTTCTCCATTCAATATCTACTTGTGTAGAAGAGGTACAAGTATTCGAAAGGGAAGACAAAGGAGATGCTAGTGACGATGAGTAGGAAGAGGAAGAGGATGAGGAGGAGGAGGAGGAGGCAAACGAAGAAGATGAATTTTCAGAGGATGATTGAGAAACTGTGATTTTTGATGTATTCATATTTCTGTAATCTTAAATTATGAACTATGATCATTTCTATTAGTATTCAGAGTTTGAAAACTTAAATTATGAACTCCAATATATGCAGATATTTCTAAACTGTCATTGTATTTATTTATATTTTCAATCATAAACTGTGATTTTGATGTATTCATATTTCTGTAATCTTAAATTATGAACTCCAATATTATTATCAGCATGGCAGGACGACGCGGAGGTACCTCAGGACGACGCAAAGATAGGCCAGGACGAGCCGTGTCCTTAGGTAGGCAGAGAGCTCCGTTACTAGAGGATGGCTTCGGACCATCGTCTGACCCGAGCACTCCATTGTACCATACGGTCGCAGGTCCGGGTGGCAGTACACCTGCGACGAGCAGTTCCAGGCTTGCTGATGATACTCCTTCCCCTAGCCTTCCTACCACTGACAGTAGCATGGCGGGTGGGGAGCAGGTGGAGGAGGTAGTCCCTACTCCCGCCCGGGCGGATCCATACCAGAGCGACCCTCCATGCGCACCTCAGGACGAGACGAGGATGGAGATTTGGGTCGACGGTCCTACAAAGTAAGTTAAATGAATATATATATATATTTTATGCATGTCTGTATATCTATATATATTCATTAATACGTCGGTTATCGTTGTATACAGATATCGTCCCTCGTCGGTACAGAGAGCGTTGGGCTCCTTTCTAGGGTCCAACTATGGGGGTCCGTGGATCAACTACTCGGATGCCTCGGAAGAGAGGAAGGCATTCTGGTTGGCCCAGTTCAAGATAACTAAAGATAGTTAATTTATACGATTAATATAATTTTAAGCATTTTTTTAGAACTTATTATTTTAAGAACGTGAGCGTGACTCAGGAACCTTCGTCCCAAGCCAGAAATGAAGTTCCCCTGGTTCAGAACCCATGGACAATCGAGAATACACGCCAAGTTAGGAGATCAAACCCATGAACAACCGAGAATATAGCAACTTAGATCTAGGAGAAACAAGCCACAGAAATCAAAAATGCTAAGTAGTAAACTCTCTCAGGATCATGAGAGGAAGAGAAATGAACCATAAAATTAGTTCTCCAAGCAAGGAGCAAGATTGCACTTGCAAGCTACTACTGCTGGTAGGTGGAGAAGTGATGAGAGGAAGAAGAAGAAGTAATGGTGAAGAGAAGTAATGAGGAGAGAGAAGGAGAATGAAGCTTAAATAGGAAGGGTGGTGGTAGGTAGGAGTTTGTGGGCCGGGTTTGTGGGGGTTCGGTTGAACCACTATGAACTCGAACCACAAGCAAGACTAAGCAGAAAATAAAATGCAGGAATAAAATTACAGGAAATTGATTAGCATGAAATTTAAAGAGCAGATAATTAATTAACATGAACTTAAAGGAATTTAAATACAGGATAATACATGATAAATACTAAATAAATATACATGAGTTGCACATGTATAAAAATACGCATTCTGGGAACGGGAAGTGACATCTCTACCCACCTTAGAAAAATTCCGTCCTCGGAATTTCAAATCCAAGCAGGTAGAAATATCGGAGCTAAACTAATACAAGCAATTCTAGTGAGCAAGCAATTATTTTACCATATCAAAAGCAAGTACTATATATGCAAATTCATCAATCCATGATATTAAGTAGCTCTACCCATAAGGCGATAAGCATGAAGAATTAGGACAATCAAGGTATACAGAAAGAGATATACCTTGTGAGTCAAACAGGTGTGGATACCGTGATCGGATATCATCCTCACGTTCCCACGTTGACTCTCCCAAGGAGTGATGACCCCAAGCAACATGGACAAGACTAATTGTTCGGTTCTTGAGTATCTTCTCTCTTCGGTCCAAAATGGACACAGGCTGTTCCTTATAAGACAGGTTGGTACCAACAACCAGCTCCGAAAGATCGAGGACATGGCTTGGGTCCGATACATACCTACGTAATTGAGATACATGAAACACGTCATGCACCTCTCGTAACGAAGGTGGAAGGGATAAACGATAAGCAACATCGCCTATCCGATCAAGGATAACAAATAGGCCCACGTACCGCGGACTCAATTTTCCGCGAACGCCAAATCTAATGACCCCACGAGTAGGTGAGATCCGCAAGAATACGTGGTCCCCAACAGAGAACTCTAACGGCCTACGATGATGGTCCGCCTAATGACGATGCCGGTCCTGCACAACTCGAAGTCGCTCTCTAATTCCCTTAACCAATTCAACCGTCTGAATAATCATTTCTGGGCCTAACATCTTCCTCTCTCCGATATCATCCCATACAAGCGGCGACCTGCACTTCTTACCATATAGTGCTTCAAATGACGCCATCTGGATACTGGCTTGATAAATATTGTTGTATGAGAACTCGACTAAGTGCAGGTGACTCTCCCAAGACCCTCCAAAATCTAGAGTGCAAGCTCACAACATATCTTCTAAAGTCTGAATCGTTCTTTCTGATTGCCCATCTGTCTGCGGATGGTAGGCCGTGCTAAACCTTAACTTGGTACCCAGACTATGATATAAGCTCTTCCAGAAATGTGAGGTAAAGCGGGTATCTCGATCCGACACAATACTGACAGGGACTCCATGCTGCCTGACTATCTGTTGCACATACAACTCTGCCAACTTTTCTGTAGATTGCCCTACTCTGAAAGGAAGAAAGTGTGCTACCTTTGTAAGTCGGTCCACTATCACCCAAATAGCGTCCTTACCACTTGGTGATCTCGGTAAACCGGTCACAAAGTCCATTATAATATGCTTCCATTTTCATTCCGGGATAGGGAGCGGTTGCAATAACCCAGCTGGCCTCTGTTGTTCTGCCTTCACTTGCTGACATACCAAGCAACGGGAAACAAATCTAGCTATCTCCCTCTTCATCCCGTTCCACCAGAAATGCTGTTTGATACCTTGGTACATCTTGGTCCCTCCAGGGTAAATAGAATACTGAGAACTGTAAGCTTCTGCCATAACCTCCTGTCTGATATCTCCACTAGGAACACATAGACGTGATCCAAACCTAAGTGTACCATCTTCATGAATGCTCATCTCCTTCCTGAGTCCTGACTCATTTTCTGCCCTAAGCTTCTGAATCCTTGGGTCTTGTGCCTGAGCTGCCTTGATCCTGCCTACTAAGTCGGATTGAACTTGCAGACTTGCTAGAACTCCTACATCACTAGGAAGTATAACTTCGATGCCCATCTCCTGAATGTCTTCTAAGATATGCCTCTGTGTTGTCAACATAAATGCGCCGCCTCTCCTGCTAAGAGCGTCTGCTACTACATTACCCTTACCTGGATGATACTGAAGCTCTACGTCATAATCTTTGATCAACTCCAACCATCTTCTCTGCCTCATGTTTAGTTCCTTCTGAGTAAAGATGTACTTCAGACTTTTATGGTCTGTGTATATGTCCATTCGGTCACCATATAAGTAATGCCTCCATAGCTTCAGAGCAAACACTACTGCCGCCAATTCCAAATCATGAGTTGGGTAATTCTTCTCGTGGTCCCGAAGCTGCCTAGATACATATGCTATCACCTTTCCATGTTGCATAAGGACACATCCAAGTCCTTTACCTGACGCATCACAATATACTGTAAAACCTCCGGGTCCAACTGGCAATGTAAGAATGGGTGCTGATATCAACTTCTGCTTCAAAGTCTCAAATGATGCCTAACATTCTGCCGACCAAACGAACGGTACATCCTTCCGGGTCAAGCGGGTCATGGGCGCTGAAAGCCTCGTAAAGTCTGACACAAACCTTCTGTAATATCCTGCCAATCCTAAAAAACTCTGCACATCTGCTACGGTCTTGGGTACTGGCCAACTTTCTACTGCTTCTATCTTCTTGGGATCTACTGCTACTCCAGCTCCTGATATGATATGACCCAAAAATGAAATATGATCCGACCAAAACTCATACTTGTTGAGCTTGGCATACAACTGGTTCTCTCTCAGAACCTGTAACACTGTCCTGAGGTGGTCTTCATGCTCCTCTTCACTAGCAGAGTATACGAGAATGTCGTCAAGAAACACAATGACAAACTGGTCTAAGTATGGCATAAAGATACGATTCATCAAATCCATGAATATCGCTGGAGCATTGGTCAAACCAAACGGCATTACTAAGAACTCATAATGCCCATACTTCGACCTGAATGCTGTCTTGAGAATATCTTCCTTCCGAACCCTCACCTGATGGTACCCTGAACGAAGATCTATCTTGGAAAAAACTCTAGCTTCGCTCAACTGATCAAATAAGTCGTCGATCCTGGGTAATAGGTACTTATTCTTCACTGTTGCCGTATTAAGCTTCCTGTAGTCAATGCATAATCTGGATGACCCATCCTTCGTTCCCACAAGTACTACTGGTGCTGCCCATGGTGATACGCTAGCTTGGATGAACTTCTTCTCCTTCAGTTCCTCTATGTGTTGATACACCTTGGCCTGCTCTGAATTCGCCATTCTGTAAACTCGATCTGATATCGGTTTAGTTCCTGGTGCCAATTCTATACTGAACTCAATATCTCTAACTGGTGGTAGACCTGGAAGTTCTTCAGGAAATACGTCTAGAAACTCTTCGACTACCTTCGAAATCTGAACTTCTTCCATTGCCGTTACTACTTCCTGCTCTGGTTGAGTTGCCTCTGATCTGACTAAGGTGAATCTTTTCATGCCTGGAATATCAAAAGATACACTCCCTCTACGATAATCTATTGTTGCATGACTGTCTTTCAGCCAGTCCATACCTAAGATAACGTCAAAATTTCCAACGAGAAATTCTATCAACCGGGCGGGTAAGGAATGCCCGCAAACTATAACGCTACACGCTAAAATAACTCTACTAACTCCTACGAGCCCATTACTAGTGAGTATATTCAACCTCCCTAACAATGCCTCGAACTCCATCCCTAATCGTGTTGCAAACTGTGCAGATATAAATGAATAGGATGCTCCCGAATCAAACAATGCTACTGCGGGATATGAGACGACGAGAATGTTACCTGCCACAACATCTTCCGATGCCAATACCTCCTCCAAGGATAAAGTAAATGCTTGCCCTCGACCTCCTTGCTGATTTCCATGCTGCGGCTTAACCTGATGTTGCTGCTGGCCTCTTTCTTGATGATACTGGGGTGGTCTATGCTGGTGTTGCTGCATCGGCGGTCCCTGCTGCCGAAACATCTGAGCCTGCGGACGCTGTGCCAACGGCCTCACTGCCACCGCTGGTCCTCGATACTGGCCTGCCCCTGGTGCTGGCAGAGCAGAAAACTGCTGCCCTCGTCCTCCTGACCTCGAATTCATGGGACATGTGGTAACCCGATGATCTGGATTTCCACATATCAGACACAATCCATTCAATATCCGACACACATCTCTAGTGTGTCCCATCTTCCCATAATAAGTGCAGCCCGCCGGGGGTTGCTAGTTCTTCCTCTGTTGCTGTTGCTGCTGCCTGGGTGGTGGAGCTGGTCCTCGTATCGTCACATCGTGGATACGAAGGCCAGTGGATGGTGCTGTTGTTCGGGGTGCTGCTCCCCCTCCTTCTTCAATCTGACCGTGGGATCTCTTCTGACCACCAGTCCTTACCGCAAGCCTCTGAATGGTGATCTCATGCCTTCGAGTTGCCGTTAATATTTCGTCAAAAGTTTGGTAATTGTGCCCCTCTATCAATTGTAAGAGTTCAAGATGAACCCCTTGCTAAAACCTCATGGCCCTCTTGCTCTCTGTTGCTACCATCTCTGGGGCGAATCTACTCAATCTGCAGAACTCCACTGCATAAGCATCTACAGTCTTGCCGGCCTACCTGAGGCTGATAAACTTTTGTTGTAGCTCAAACCGTGCCACAACCCCATAGTACTTGGTCTTGAATCTTGCAGTAAAATCGTCCCAAGCCACAGGACGTCTGATGCCCACTTCCTCTGATTCCCACCAATCACGTGCGAGATCCTGAAGTAACAACTTTACTAGATCTACACGTTCTTCTGCCGGTACCTTAGCTGCTGTCAGAATAGCCTCCATGTCCTTAAGCCATGCATCTGCTGAGATGGCATCCTCCGTGCCCTCGAAACGGCGGGGGTTGTACTTACAAAACCTGGCTGATGCTCCTGAATCTGGCCTCGCCCCTCTTTCCAAAGTCGTCTGTAATCCTTGGTTGAGCAACACATTCTGCTATTGTAGCTGAGTGTGCATGCGTTGTTGGGCCAACATCTGATATTGCTGAGTAGCCATCATTCCTCTCATGATCTCCAGAAGGGCTGGTGTGTCCACTCCCATATGGATAGGTGGAACTGTTGGTGGTGGTGGAACATCCGGATACTGCGATCCAGCTGCTGGTTCTACTATCACTTCTTCTTGAATAGCCTCCTGAGGTGAGACTGGCCCTTGTTGCTGACCAACCTGATCAGGTTGCCCATGTTGCTCCTGCTGTTGTCCAGCTCTGACCGATACGGACGAAGTGCCCCTAAGAAAAGGGACAAGAGAACAATCAAACAACCGGACATGAAGGATCAATGAAGTCAAAGGATACCGGAATGTCAAGCAAGAGTTGAGAATAACGAATCATGAGATCAAAGGAGAACACGTGTGATTGAGACATCCTATAAATCAAAACACCCTACAAGTCTGAAATCAGACCTGTATGGGCCACCACTAAAACCTTGTCACGTTCCAGAACCAGAATACTGGAGAGCGGGGGAATGACTCAGCCAGCTACGTATTACGGGTAGATAAATACCGTATAATACGATCAATGCTGTCTAACCAGACGAGGGGGTGCATACTACATGAAAGTCTTACTATGGTCTTTCACATCTATTGTCTCAATCATTCAAAACAAGAAACATAAAATAGAGAACATGTAAGATAAAGCAGTAATGCGTCCTAAACGCTCAGTCAAAATGTTCTTAAGATCTGGCTTTACAAAATATAGCCAGATGGTATAGTAACGTATACACAATTGTTATCAGCTGCAGTCTGACTTAATTACAATTATACAAAAGTAAGTACAAGACGATCCGACTAACATGTCGGTGCCAAACGGCTAAGTATAAGGCAAATAACAAAACGAGTGGTGAAGTAAGGAACCCACTCGAGTCCTCCTGCGATCATTCCCCTAGTATTGACCATCTTGGAGGTAGAAGTAAGCTGGATCCTCGGGAACTGGCTCTAAATCTGGCCATGCACAACCAGAGAGGTTAGACCTCTAATAGCAAGTACCACAAGGAAGGACGATATGAAGGATTAAACCAGTAAGTAAGAGAATATAATAACAGATCTCTGCTTTCCACTAGGATTCACATAATATCACGACACTTCGAACCAACCTCCCAACCAAACAAGGACAGAAGTTGTCCCGTCATGTCCTGACATTCTGATCATCTCAGTTAGGCAACAGAGAAGGTACAGTACACAAACAAATCATCTTGAATGGCCAATCAACTACTACGGCTTGCTATTGTGAGTCCCAAGTTATCCTGGAATTATGCAAATAGAGATTCCTCAGTTCTTACTATGTACGAGCAAGGCTAGTCTATTCAGTCAATCAATTGCGCCAATCTGTAGTTAGACGAGTCCCAACGGGACGCCCGTCGTTATAGCATGTACAATAATATAAGCAGATACTGTTTCCTGCCCGTGTGACAGATTTACAGTATCTGTGGGAACCAGCCTGCCTGTCGGGCACTTAATAGTCCCAAGAGGGCTGCCATGTAAGAACTCGGGAATCCATTCTCTCCATGCCATCATTATTTTATTTGACTTAATGGTCTCTACGTTGAGTGAAGTTCCATGCCGTGGATCATGGTCATTCAAATGAGTACTTTCGTACGGGGTACGATATGCACAACTCTACAACGATACCCGTGCGGCTAGGTTGTAGGTCTTACATAGCGTGATGCAACAATCAGATCTACCACAGAATAATTATACCTTGACCATAAAGTACACATGCTGTTTTTGTAAGATAAATAAATAAATAAATAATTTTAAGCCTGCATGTGCATGTATGCCAATATTCGGGATCGGCTAATCGAGTACAATAGTTCATTACATGAACGTGTCTCATTCATTCAATTCAATAAGACGACTAGCCAGTCTCTTAGTTCCAACTAGGAACGCATGATCAATTTTAGTCAAGATAACCATTGTCATTAATGGTGACAAGGCATGAAAGTCATTGAGTATTAAATGGGTCGAGTCTTATAACTCTCAAGGTCAAGTTCCAGTCTTACTGGGTATCCATAAACCAATCATGACACAAAGCACGTTCCACATAACAATCATTATTAACAATATTAACATGCTAAGATTATCGAGTTCATGCAAAAAGCATAAGGATAAATTAGAAGAACTATCATGCCACCATTAAAGGAATAAATTATAGAGCAAATAAACACCGAAGTCAGGAAGTCACGCCAACAAGTCTATGCTAAGGCCAATAAGTCACGCCAACAAGTCTGGTAGGAGTGAGCGTGAAAAGTGGTTCACGTTGGCACGCACAGTGTGAGCGTGAAGGGAAATTCACGCACGCACAAAGTGAGCGTAGAAAATGAGCATGGAAAAGTAAGCGAGGAAAAGTAATAAGAAATTCACGCACGTACTCAAGGACGTATGCGTGACTAAAAATCCATGCACTCATGGATGTGTGCGTGACTAAGAATTCACGCACTCATGGATGTGTGCGTGACTAAAAATACACGCACTCATGGATGTGTGCGTGACTAAAAATACACGCACTCAAGGACGTGTGCGTGACTAAAAATACACGTACGCTCATGAGAACGTGAGCATGACTAAAAATCCATGCACACTCATGAGAACGTGTGCGTGACTAAAAATACACGCAGACACGTAAGAACGTGTGCGTGACTGAAAATACACGCAGACACGTAAGAACGTGTGCGTGACTGAAAATACACGCAGACACGTAAGAACGTGAGCGTGACTCAGGAACCTTCGTCCCAAGCCAGAAATGAAGTTCCCATGGTTCAGAACCCATGGACAACCGAGAATACACGCCAAGTTGGGAGATCAAACCCATGAACAACCGAGAATATAGCAACTTAGATCTAGGAGAAACAAGCCACAGAAATCAAAAATGCTAACTAGTAAACTCTCTCAGGATCATGAGAGGAAGAGAAATGAACCATAAAAATGGTTTCTCCAAGCAAGGAGCAAGATTTCACTTGCCTGCTGCTACTGCTGGTTGGTGGAGAAGTGATGAGAGGAAGAAGAAGTAATGGTGAAGAGAAGTAATGAGGAGAGAGAAGGAGAAGGAAGCTTAAATAGGAAGGGTGGTGGTAGGTGGGAGTTTGTGGGCCGGGTTTGTGGGGGTTCGATTGAACCACCATGAACCCGAACCACAAGCAAGACTAAGCAGAAAATAAAATGCAGGAATAAAATTGTAGGAAATTGATTAGCATAAAATTTAAAGAGCAGATAATTAATTAACATGAACTTAAAGGAATTTAAATACAGGATAATACATGATAAATACTAAATAAATATACATGAGTTGCACATGTATAAAATACGCATTCTGGGAACGGAGAGTGACAAAAACTCACCAGAATACTCCTCTACAGTCTGGTTCCCCTGAACCAGGTTCTCGAACTGGGTCTCCAAAGCACCGACTGCCTGATCCGGGAAAAACTTCTCCTTGAAGAGCTCCTTGAAAGCTCCCCATGTCTGCCCTGGAGTACCTACTCTCGGGTCCGTCTGATACCAGGTACGGGCAAGATCCCGCATCTGGCTGGCTGCTGCCTCTATCTGGAGTCCGGCTGGTATCTCCGTCAGTCGAAAGATCTCCTCAATGTGCTCAATCCAGTCATCAGCATAAAGAATCCCCTCTGTCCCCAAGAAGTCCCTGGAGTTCATCTTTTTGAAGTCCTGAATGCCCGAAATCCTCTGCTGTCACGGCTATCCCAATCCTCCCTGTGGTTGGACAGCCAACCTCTCCACCGTCGCTCTAGCCAGCTGATGGGCCTCATCTATGCCCCTGGTAAACTCCGCTGTCTGACGCTGTTGCTGGGCCTGCTGCATCTCTAGGAAATGCTGGAAGTATGAAAATATCTGTGCAGCATCCACTAATCCAGATGGCTTCGGCGGCTGGAACTGCGGCTGGTACTGCTGAAACTGTGGCTGACGAAACTGCGGGAGAGGCATGTCTGGGGTAGCTGGGATGGTTCCCCGAATAAGTAGAGGTGCACCCCCAAATGTGGCAGAAGCTCCCACATGAGCTGGAGTAAGGGGAGCTGCAGTCCCCGGGTCCTGATGAGCTGGACGAGAGGTGGCAGACCTCTCAGTGGTGTCACCTGGACCGAGATGCTGCGATTGTGTCTCCACCATCCTGAAGACAGATCAACAAGAAAATCAATACGGAGAAGAAACGATATAGTCAAAGGGGACAGTTTATTTCAAAAGAAAGACAATATCAGCAAGAATTTAGATAGCAGGGATTTAGATAAGAGTTTTTTCCTAATGTGATTGAGTACCTTATACATCCTATTTTCTATCGCAGGCTGTGGCGATACTCTAGTTCGACTACCACCACATAAACACGACCTGCATGGGCCACCACTAAAAACGTGTCACGACCTGCACCCTAGAGTAAGGGCACGAGACGTGGGTACGTCCAGCCTACGCCGCAGTGTCGGCGGTAGAACACTGTCCTAGGTCAATCATCTAACAATATATAGGTAACTGTACAGTTTATACTCTCCAAATGGAGGTGACATAACAATATACAGTCTCAATCACATCTAAGGTAAAAGAATGAAAGACAGATAGATAGATAGATAGATAGATAGTAACTCAAGCAAACAGTAGCATAGATGAAATAAGTCTAAGTGTCTAGGATACATAACATCCAGAATGTCAACTCATAATACAATAAGTCTAAAGGTCTATACATCTCAACATCTCAAAATACAACTCAGAATGTGAGACAAAATAATAATGTAAAAAGACTGTCTAGCTAAACTGGTCTAGACTACTGGAGCAACATCCTCAGCTGCAGGTGGATCCTGCTGAGGGTCCTCAACACAAGTGTCATCTAGTCCTGGTCCATAATATGTAGTCACCCATGCCTCATTCTCATCTTCTATAATATTTTCAACAGGTCCAGTCAGGACAGGAACGAGCACAATACATCTCACACAGTTTATATCAGGTTAGGAAATACTATACAGGCAATAGAGTAAAATACAGAAAGTGCTGAAAGGAAATATACGCTGTAAAAGAGATAGCTGTAAAGGAAATATCTACTGTATATCGAGAACTGTAAGTGGCTAGTGATGTAGAGTACAAGATAGGCATATGAATGGCTAGAATTTATACATGATTACACTACTGAGTTTATACATGATTACACTACTTTGGAATTATTCACATGTCTACTTCTACTCTTCCGTTTTCCCCAATCAATACACAAGGATCGAGACAAGTTACGTTATTATACATTACTTCACATGAGGCTCATAAATGAGTATACGTGAAGTTATACATGAGGGCTCAGTGAACATGAGAGTACATGATCACATGAGTGCACATGCATGATGAAAGCATAGGAGTACATGATGAAAGTGAAACAAACGTAACATGAAGTACTCGATGCTCCCGAGGGGGATAACATCTCATGTAAAGATCCATATAGTACCAATCCGTGTTACCAACGTGACAGCATTAAGTAAAGTAATCTAGAGCGAGAAAGTAAATCCTGAACAAGTATGAAACGGTCAGAGAATGTACTCGCCTGCTGTATGAATGTCTGTAGAGAATATGCTGTCTGAGGAGAGGTGCCTGGCTCCTGATCAGAGCAACACAAGTCACAATGTATTCTAAATAGTAAAAATAAGGTTTACTATGCATACTACATGATTCTAGGTCAATCTGGTCAAAAGTCAACTCTAAAGTCAAACTAGTCAAAGTTAGGTCAACCATAGTCAAACTAGTTAGGGTTTTAGTCAAACTAGTTAAACTAGTCATTTTAGGTTAATCCTAGTCAATTCTAGGTTAATTAGGTCAAGTTTGACCTAAGGTTGACTTTGGTCAACTCTAGTCAAACAAGGGTCAACTAGTTAGGGTTTGGGTCATTAGGTCAATTAGGGTTAGCCCCTAATGGCCATAGGCTAGTAACTTAGACCATAGGCTAAATTCCTATAGGTTTCCATATAAACCTATATCTAGAAAGTCACAATATATACATATCTATATATATAGATATACACAAGTCTATCTACTACACATATATCAATATATGTATACACTATATATATAATACAAATCACACACACATATATGTATAATGACACCTATATATATAATACATATATACATATATAGATAGTGAGAGAGGGAATAATGAGAGAGAGAGAGAGACTAGTGTAATAGAGTGTGAGAGAGAGAGAGAGAGAGAGTGAGAGAGAGAAGTATACTGATACAATGGGGGGGTGTTTCCAGTTTCCTGAACTGGAAACCAGTCCCACACATACACACACACAATACACACACACACCTATATTTTTTTTTACCTATATATACATATAGTATACATATGTACACACATGTATACCCCTAAATTCACTATACACACACAAACACATACACTATGTATATACCCTATACACAGATATTTATATAAAGAAATAACATCAAAAATTATTTTGAAATTGGATTTAAATAACTGGAAAAATACCAAAATTAGGAAAATGGGATGTGCACAGTGAGATGGGGTAAACCCAAATACACGACCCAAACCGAGCTAAGGCTCGAAACCAAAGGTTGGAACACTAGCCCCTAGTGTCCCTTAGTGTCCTAGGTGCCTGACACACCATGACACAATTTAATGTGTCCACTCTCACAAAAACTAATCGGGTAAACTGACACAGGCCACGCTTTACACTGCATCGTGCACGCGTTCCT
>JANAVB010044606.1:0-39436 GCA_029216955.1 Iris pallida | reverse complement strand
TAGAGAATTCAATTCTACCCAATTTTGGTTTTTGAAAAGTTAGATTTCGACTTATTTTGAGGAAGTTATGGCCAAAATATTTTAGTCAAACTTTTATGTTATTCTGTGCTGATTCTGGCAGGGACGATGAATAATGTCTGGCCGCATAAGCAATTCTGGCCGCATAAGCTTTTCTGGCCGCATGAGCATTTCTGGCCGCATGAGCAATGAGCATTTCTGGCCGCATGAGCACTTTTGAGTCGCATAAGGCTGATTTTGATTGTTTGATGCTCTTTTTGACTGTTTTCTGGCCAGAATTTCTTCTAGCTCTCAACATGAAAGTTGTAGATCTTTTCCTTGGCTTCAAGAATATGTTATTTAATTATTTTATGCAGGTTTTTCATTTTCTTGATATGGAGCTTATGAGTATATTGCATGTTTTCTATCTTGGCCTAAATTGCGACGACCCCACTTAATAGCTTGGTATTTCTTTAATAAATGAATTTCTTAGTAGGACTGAGTAATATTGTACTTTCTGCTCAATGCCATGCTTTCTTCTTCATCGGTGGCCCGTTTGGGTGCACTCAGGATATGTCTCTTTTCTGTTAACATGTTAGTTTGTATACTGATATGCTGCATGAACACGAATTGATAACCATGGTAGTGACCTGTCACGGTACACTCTTAACCAATAACCAGAAATAAGTAACATGACATGATAGTGACCCGTGGTGGTGCACTCTTGACTAGTAATAATGAGTAATAATGATAATGATAGTGGCCCGTCGTGGCGCACTCCTGACAAGAATTAATAATTGTCTTGACACCGTGGGTGTTTGCATTAATTGTGCTTGTATAAGCTACCTGTCTAGTCTTGCATCATGTCTAGGATGTGAGTCCCTGGTTCCCACGGTCAGGGATTCGCACTGAATCTGACTAGGTTAATGATTAGATTGATCAAGTGGTTCATAAGAGATGTTCTCCAGTTACAGACGATCCCGTTATTCCGGCCGCTAATGTTTGGACTTGTAGCCTGCCGACGAGTAGGGCACATTTCCAGCCCACTGTTACATGGGGCACCCTCTGAATCAACTTTAAATGAATTGTCTCTTTAAATGAATTGTCCCACTCTCTAATTGTACTCTTTAATGATTGAACTCTCTAATTGTCACTATAAATCGCCGCCTGGATAACCTGGATAGCTGCAGGGCTTGTGACTACTTGGAGCATCTCATTGCATCTTGTTAGTAACTAGGCTTGTGATAACCCTAGTTAGTTAATGTAGAAAGCCGTAGGCAATGATTGGCCGTGATTGATTGGATGGAGTCCAGCCCAGTCTAAGTCTTGTCTAGATCCAGTTCCTAATTGTTTCCAGGATAATGATTGCAATGATTGTCACTCTGATGTATTGTACTCTGTATTGTCACTCCCTAATTGTCACTCTCTGAGTGTCACTTAATGATTGTCACCTTTAGCAATAAATGATCAGAGACCAAGTTCTGTTCAGGCGAAGGGTTACAACCTCGGTCCTTATTTGGTTTAAGGGTTGTAACCTGGCTTCCGGAATAGTACTTTCGTCCTCTCTTCGTATATTGCCTAGCTCTAGTTATTTAATATGTTCTCTAGTTACTTTATCTCACCTGTTCATATGACTACTTGCTTTGCATAACTCTTAAAAGATCGTTTGCTTAACAAGTCTACTTTTACTTGTGTTTACTAAATGCTTTACTTACTGTCTTTCTATGTTCGGGATAAGTGCATTGGTATTGCACGAATCTCGATCCTCCTTTATCCTTATGCTTTCTTTACCTAATGATTGCTGATGATTTGCTGGTTTTAGTTCATAAGTTTGGCCTCCTTTGTGGTACTTGTTATTTGGGGTCTGACCCCACTGGTTTTGCATGGCCAGGTTCTGATAAAAGAGCCCGGAGGATCTTCCGTACCATCTACTCGACGGTGACCAGCTGGAGCACCAGAGAGCCTCAGTGGGTTTCTTCTTCATTCTCCCGCTGACATGTGAATCATCCTGTTGTAGCGTTTAGCCCCGAGTACGTGTTTAGCTCGTGTTTTAGTATTTTCCTTGACATTGTAGCCTACGGGCATAAACATGATATGTGTATTCTAGACTATAGCTAGTCCTTATCATGTACGACTAATACTCTAGCTAGTTCTCAGTTCTGTGGTACTAGCCTCATGATCATTCATGTATATGTGGTTTGGGACGCCTTACTATTGTATGTATGATGATCATACTCTTTGCTCTTGTATAATTGCATGTGATTGAGATACCTAGGATTGTTAAACCATAGGATTTGACTGATGGCTTGTAGAGTAACCCCCGTGTCTAGACAGCTTATACGTGATTTCAGAGTATTAACATACTTTGGAATTGCGTAGCTGGCTGTGTGCGTCCCCGTCCAGTATTCTGGTTCTGGGGCGTGACAGATTGCCAGAAAACTGGCCAGTCCTAAGTCACAGCATGTGAAACAGGACTGTCCAGTTTTATGGCAGTCCTTACTGTATGTACGACTGCGGGGTCGTACATACAGTAAGGACTGCCATAAAACTGGACAGTCCTGTTTTACATGCTGTGACTTAGGACTGGCCAGTTTTCTGGCAGTCCATTCAGTTTGTAGGACTGCCAAAAAATTGGACAGTCCTTGTCGACGCGGAGTTTTCTCGTTCGTGCACATTGGGTTTAATTTAAATGGGTAATTTTCCACTCCGAATGTAGTTTAATGATCAAATGGGCTACAAACAATTGAAATAAACAATGTAATAGATGCTTGAATTTTTCAAATTAATTTCTAGGGTTTTGGAAACAAATAGAAAAAGAATTTGGGTGCCGTCGGTCTTCTTGAGAAGAGGAGGATGGTGGAGGAGAAGAGGAAGATGTTGGAGAAGAAGAAGATTATAATTTCTTGGTTGGGGATTGAGGAGATGTGAAGAAGAAGAAGAAGAAGAAGAAGAAGATGAAGAAGAGAGGAGTTAGGGTTTTGGAAGAGAGAGAATGATATTTGGAAATGAAGGGAAAACAATGGGTTTGGGGGGGGGGGGGGGGGATGAGTTTGGGACAACCCTATAATAAAAAAAAATGGGCTGTCCTGAGTAAAACCCCCCAAAACCTGGACTAGCCCCAATTCGAGCTAGTCCTGATAACATTTTGATGTGCCTTTATAATTAGCCTTTATAATAGTAAAGATAAGGAAAATGCTAAGCTTACAACCACATGCTTACAACCTTCTTACAACCTCACTCACCCACCTCTTACACATGGGTCCCATCGGGTCCTACCACCCCTCACACCCTCCTGCTACATGGGCTCCATCCGACCCCACCATTTACTCCCCTCAACCAATCGAAGTCCGACACGTGACGGATTGTAGGAATGTTGTAAGCATTGGTTGCAGGCATAGCAAAGCTCTAAAGATAATAGTTACAGGCGATAATCTACTCAATTGACTGCCTCACCCTTCACTCCATGACAAGTGGGCCAGGTGCGCTGTGCATCGGGTAAGGTTTTGTTGTGGCCCACCTGTCATGAGAACGAAGTACAGTATAGAGCGAAAGTATAGTGATTTTTGGCGGGAAAAAAATTCCCCCAATTCCTCTTTTTCATTACTTCCAACCAATCTTCTCCGTGCGATCTTCTTCTGAAGCAGAAGAATGCTTCCTATCTCGATGGGATCCGCCACAGGCGACGATCTTGAGATCACCTCCATCGGAGCTCTGTACCGAGGCCAATGGCACAAGAAGTACTGGAGCTCATCTAGGGTTTGCTCTCTAATACTCCTTCCAGATTATTTAGGGTTTCATTCGTTCTCCGCATAGTTATCAAGTATCGTGCTTCGATTGCAAGTTCTCCATCAACTGAGAATTAGCTATTAGTGTCAGTAAAGATTAGATCTTTGATGCCGCTACATCATGTACTAGCGAAATGATGCTTATTTGCTTTCTTCATAGTTAGTATCGAGCTTCGATCTGGACACGAGACGATATGGATTCCAACTGGCGCGTCGATTCGTGCATGAATGTAGTCTAAATTTCCTAGATTCGGAGATGCACTTCTCCACTTAATGGGAATTAGATTATTAGGGTTTGAAACGCCTCATATGCGTGGCTTAGCAAAGATTACATTTTTAATGCAGCTACACCATGTACTTAGTTTGGGTTCTTTAGTTTTTTTATGGAGAAGAATGTGACCGTCGATTCGTGCTTCATTTGGGTTATTTATTCCTTTTTGTAGGGCAAAGATCGGTATCCTTATCCAGTTGGCTATCATGCCATCAGAACTCATGCTGGGAGCACCTACAGGATGGAAATTCACGAAGGGCTCAAAGGCCCGATATTTGTGGTTTGTCTACATTACTCATTTTCCTGTTCCTTTCAGTATTCGTTAGTATTTTCTTTGATACTATACGACTTTCGTAAAGTTTATATAATAATTAAGGTACAATGCCTGCATTCTGCAGGTCACGTCGACTGATGGCGAGTCGTGCACTGGCCAAACTCCCGATATCGCCTGGGAAAGCTTTCAGAAGAGGAGTTGCCCCAGAGTGAAAAATTGGCATGGAAAAAGGTTCTCTTCTAAGATTGATGGTGTTGAGGCAAGTTCTTAGACAGTTTGTTTAGTGACGTCCTTCAAACGCTGTGCAGGATATTCTCTTACATATCAAACACAAGCTGTTTACACCAACATAAGAAATGATGTTAGCATATTGTGTTTTATCCTACTTTCAGGTTTTTATTTATGATTCAGTTTTTTCTCTCAATGATATGTACTTTTCACATTTCTATTATAATATTGATATCTGGTCTGCATTATTAGGTTTGAACAAATGTTACTCAGATTTCTACTATACATTTCGTAATTTCAGTTTTGAGCAGAAATTAAGATTAAAGTTGATACTTATTTTAGACTAAATTGGGCAAGCATTGGTCGGACCTCTGAGCAATGCCCAATCATCATTTCATTAATATATCAACCTCCAAAATACTAGAGAACTATGTCTCCAACATTTAGTACATAACAAACTAGACTTTTCACAGTGCGAGATTACTGCTAAAGTCCAAATTTTAGAGTTGATACTTAATACTTATGAGAATTCTTATCCATATTATGGTACAAGTAACTCCTGTTTAACTTTCTTACTATGCCTTAGAAGTAGCAGGGGGAGAAAGAAGCAGAATAAAGATTCTAAAGATTCTAGCATTTTGATGGGCGACCATATCATTATCAAGTCAACACACGAGCGTAATTTTATGATTTTTAGAATTAGGATATTGGGTTTAAGTTTGCGTGCACGTATGTGGGTAATTTTGTGTTAATTACATGGTTGCACATGGTTTCCAAATTAAGAAGAATTTTAATAATGCACATAGGTACACATGGTTGGTTTTTAGGATTGGCTATATTTAGTAGTTTTTATCTAAATATGGAAATAAGATAGTTTGTATGCTAGTTTTCTTTTAAAGATCATGTTTCTTGAAGGCTAAGACTTCTTAGGTTATATAAACTATTTAATCTGTAAGTTTAGTTCAATGAAGAGAATAGTATAAGTTTACTTATATTTTTGCCAAAACCGTAAAACTGTCAAATTCTTCATATACTTTCTACAAGTCTCCTATTTTTTTTTTTTCTTCTATTGGTTATCTCTTTACCAAACCCTAACTGTTCTAATTTCCACCAAATTCCACCTCTCTGTTGGGTTGTTGTTGATGTTCTTTACTGCGACCTGCTGTCCGACACCAGAATCAGCCTCACCGTGATCATTTCTGGTCCAGAATCAGCCAGCAACTCTGGCCTAGAACCTGCCATCAATTTTTACCAAAATACACCTTCAGTTGAGCCTAAAACCAACCAGCAAGTCAACACTAAGTTATATAAAATCAGAACCTCTTCGTCATCATCCACAAGGTGAGTGATCAAGTATCGAAACATTGAAGCAAGGTTGTCATCGGATCCCAGAACAAAGGCTTGACTTGCGGGATCTTCTTCTTTGATTGAGATTTGATCTGTTTTGATTGCTTGGCGCAACTTCGCGATCCTTCTGTAAATTCGATCCGTTACTCTTTATTTAATTGTTTGTTTTTGTGATCTTTTGTGGTTCTTTTGTAGATCTTTATCCGTTTATCGATCTTTGTTTTACAACTAAGCTTCTGCTAATTTCAGTTTGTGAAGTCATTGCACAATTCCATATAGATTGTCTGTCTAGGTGTCTTGTCATGCTTAAATATTTGTATCAAAGCCTAGGTGGTCATTGCATCATACGTAGTGGTAAGACCTTTAGTAGGAATATGGACTTCCATGACTTTTTGCCAAAATTTAGTGATATGTTGGATGCAAAAGTTTGCTAAGTATACCGGTATATTCAACCTATTTTTTGACCAAAATACTATGATGAATGTGAGAGACGAGAACGTGAAAAAAAAATATGATGTTATGTTCACATAGGTAATTAGGTTTTAGTGATGCTATAAGTGAATTGGTGGCTTTATGCTCGTCCCTACTCGGTGTTAGTTGCAGACACATTCCACTTACGAGTAAGGTATCTCTACGAGACACTTTTACCTGCTACATCATTGGAAGAGTCGATCCCCATACCATTAGCACCTCAGTCTAGCGAATCTTTTGAAACTGTCACACCATACAAGTCCGATGAGTTAATTGCACAACCTACTGATGAGTCACTCTTAGATTTATATGAGTTAAGTTGTGAGTTATGATTCTTATAAGTTCGCAACAAATGACCATATGAGATTGCATGAGTTTCCAGTTGGAGACAGAGTATTGGTGTAGGTGATACCAATGCGTGCACTGTTGGAGTACCACGCAAGAGAGACAGATCCATGTCGTGTTCTTATGTTGCTTAGTCCCGACTTGTACGAGCTAGAGATTTTGGAGACAACTCTGTCCTTGATGTAGAGGGCATGCCATTATACATCGAGATGCTTCAACCATATTATGAGCTGTCTCTACCTCCTACTGTTATTGAAGGCTTTGAAGCACTATTATCTTCGCATCCTACGGAGGGTGTCTTATCATTGCTACTACCTACTAATGTTACACAAGGGCCATCTATTTCTATTCCATGAGCATCGACTGCTATACTTCTGAGAATTTCAGTAGCGCCCCCTACGACCACCCGCACCAATGTACCATTGTGGAGATGTCCTGTACTGCTAAGAGTTTTTGTGCGTCCTTTTCAATCGATACTACTATGGGGGCAACTATATTGTGTTCCAATCTATGTTATATTAAGCGTGAGGCGAGGCGAGGCGAGGTGACGACACCGGTGCCTTGCTTAAGCGCGCTTAAGCGGTGCTTAGTTAGCACTTCACTCATTTTTACCTACGGAGCCTTCTACATCTAAAATACTCTATATACACATAAATTTCAATATTTTTTCATACAATCCTACTAGTATATGCATGAATAACAATACCAATTATCAATCAAACAAAGTAACAATATGAATACTAGAATCAAAATACAAAGTCATCAAAATACCATCAAACATAAAAGCTTAGGCAGTGTTTGGTTACGTTTTCCAAACCCTTTTTTGAGTTTAAACGTTACTCTCCTCAAAAACTGCGTTTGGTTGTCAATACTTGGAAAAGTCTGCTCCCAAAAATTTTTCTAAAACAAGTGTTTAAACAGAACATTCGGGAAACAGCTGAAAGCTGTTTTCCAAACTTCATTTTCCCAACGGAGACGGGTCCCACGCCCCATCCCCACCCCCAAACCCCCAACTTTCTCTCTCTCTCCTCATTTCCATTCTAATTCCATTCTTCCTCCTCCGGAGAAGGTCGAGAGGCCCGACGAACTTCCGGGTCCCACGCCCCATCCCCGGCGAACTTCGACAACGGACGCGGAGGCCCGACGAACTTCGACCACGACGGGAGGGCCCCGGCGAACTTCGACCACGACGCGGAGGCCCTCGCCATGCCCTCGCCCGACGCGGAGGCCCTCGCCATGCCCCATCCCCGGCGAACTTCGACCACGACGCGGAGACCCTCGCCATGCCCTCGCCCGACGCGGAGGCCCTCGCCATGCCCTCGCCCGACGCGGAGGCCCGACGCGGAGGTCCTCGTCCGACCTAGGGTTAGGCGGCCCTCTGCGGAGCAGGCGGCTCAGGCGGCGAGCTCCTCCGCGAAGAGGCCGCAAGTTCGTCATCGAGGCGGCTCAGGCGGCGAGCTCCTCCGCGGAGAGGCCGCAAGTTCGTCGTCGAGGCGGCTCAGTCGAGGCGGCTCAGGCGGCGAGCTCCTCCACGGCGAGTTCCTCCGTGGCGAGTCAGCGAACTCCTCCCTCGACGCGCGGTGCAGTGGCCCGCCTGATCTTCGTCGACCTAGGGTTAGGTCGAACTCCTCAGAATTAGGCAGCTCGGCTCCTCCGGTGGCGGCGGCGGAGGAGCTCGACCGTGCCTCGATCTTGGAATCTGGACACAATGAAAAAAAATGGACACAGTTAGGCAGGACACAGAATAATATGAACACAAAAAATACTTTCTAAAAATATCTTACCAACAAAATTTTTATTTTTTGTTTCAAGAAATCATTTTCTAAATAAAACTAACCAAACGCAAACTCTGAATTTCTATACTCAGAAAACAGTTTTATAACTTACTCTCAGAAAACTGTTTTCAGAAAAAAAATTCAGAAAACATATCCAAACGGACCCTTAGTCTCCAAAGTTTCTATTTTTTCCAGGGTAGGTTTTTTGTTGTTCGGTTTTTTTTTTTAACCAAGGCGCTTTTTCCAGCGCCTAACACTAGGTGAGGCGCTATTAAGCGCCGCCTAAGCGCGCCTAAGCGCTGATCGCTTTTCTGGGGTGAGATTTCCCTAAGCGAGGCGTCCAAATTCCAGTTTTCGCTTAAGCGGCGCTTAAACGCGCTTTCACAACATAGGTTCCAATACCACCTACTCCATCGTGACTATCTTGAAGATGTTATAGATTGGAGCTCGAGTTTATGCTAGATGATGAACTAATTCTGGTTGATGATGGTGTATGACATTATTTGGAGTGATGACAAGGAATTCCAGATGTAGAGAGCAATCTTTTTAGACTTTCTGTTGATCATCACCATATTCACAAGGAGGTGAACCTTTCAAAGCCGGAGAGTTTGATGAAGGACTATATCATTATTAAGTCAACACATGGGCATAATTTTAAGATTTTTAGAAGTAGGATATTGAGTTTAATTTTGGGTGCACTTATGTGGGTGGTTTTATGTTATTACATGGGCAGGGGCGGATCCACATGTACTGCACTGGGGGGGGGGGGGGGGGGGTTGGCCCCCAGTGATTTTTTTTAGAAAGTATGCTTCATGTAATATTTTAGTAGTATGCTTCATGTAATGCTTAAGAAAAAAAAAGTTGCTTAGTAGTATTACAAATGATATTGTAGTTAAACGCTTTCAAAGTATGAAACTTCGTAGAAAATAATTGTGAGAATGTAATGCTATTGTATGAAAATAGTATTATTTAATATTATATTATTATATCCCCCCAATTTTTTTTGGGACTTCGTCCCCAACCCTCTTATGATTGTGGCCTCAGTGGATTGTAATCCTGGATCCGCCACTATACAAGGGTGCACATGGTTTCAAATTAAGAACATGACTTTTAATAATGCACATGGGTGCATATGGTTGGTTTTTGGGATTATGTAATCTCTAAGTTTTATTCAATGAAGAGAATACTAGAAGTTTATTTATGTGTTTGTCAAAACCCTAGATAAAACACTCAAATTCTTCATATACTATCTTTCTACAAATCTCCTATTTCTTCTTCTACTATTACTTATCTCTTTACCAAACCCTAACTGTTCTAATTTCCACCAAATTCCACCTCTCTGTTGAGTTGTTGTTGATGTTCTTTACTGCGACCTGCTGTCCGACCAGAATCAGCCTCACCATGATCAGTTCTGGTTCAGAATCTGCCAGCAACTCTGGCCTAGAACCTGCCATCAATTTTGACCAAAATACACCTTTAGTCGAGCCTAAAACCAACCAGCAAGTCAACACTAAGTTGTATATAAAATCAGAACGTCTTCGTCATCGTCCACAAGGTGAGTGATCAAGTATTGAAACATTGAAGCTGAGTGATCAAGTATTGAAACATTGAAGCAAGGTTGATTATAGGATCCCAGAACAAAGGCTCGACTCACGAGATCTTTCTTCTTTGATCGACATATGATCCGTTTTGATTGCATGGTGCAACTTCGTAATCCTTCGGTAAATTCGATCCATACCTCTTAATTTAATCGATTACTTTTGTGATCTTTTCGGTTCTTTGGGCGGATTTTTATCGCTCTTTTTTCTACAACTAAACTTCCGTTAATCTCAGTTTGTTAAGTCATTTCATAATTCCATATAGATTGCCCTCTAGTTCTTGTTCTGCGTCACTTTTCAGCTGTCTTATCACTTAATTTTTTATGTATGCAGCTTTTGGGTTCAGAAACCCATTTGTGCAGCGATTGCTTCGTGAGCTTGTGGCAAATATTAATGGGATGGCAGAACGGAGTGTACTCCCCCACAGTTGCAGCAGACTTCCAAAATTGGACGACGAACTAAGAATTCAAGAGTCCCGTGCACATCCAAATTTACTTCCATACTTGGGGAAGCAACAGATCACTGGAAAGAGAAGTACAAAAAACAGAAGTTCAGTCAAATATCCCATCAAGGAAGCAAGAGTCAAGAGGATTCACCATCAAGGTTTACTGAATGATGCTGGCGGAAGCACTTCTAAACAGAGAAGTGGACTTTCTCCCTCTGCCGAAGATAGCACTATAGTTCATGTTCAGGATGAAAATATGTCCCCTTTGAAGGATTCTGCAGAAATCCAAGTTAGATCCACTCCCATAAATAAAAGTATTACTGCTTCCGTGAATAATGAGACACTTCATCCTAAGTGTCAAAATGGCGATGATGGTATTGAATATACAATGCCAACAAAAGACTGTTATGGAAATGAAGATCCAGGACTAGAAGTGAAAGCTTCCGTTGTGTTCAAGGAAAACAGTGATTGTTTTGTGCCTGTTGAGAAAATAGTGGTGGAGCCAGAGCATTCTAAATGTTTGGTCAAAGAAGATACGATCTCTCCTAAACAGAGCAGCCTAATTAGACATGGCAATTCCCCACTCTCATGTGCTGACAACATATTGGTACTTACTGCTACATAGGAATATGACTGCTATAATATCCATTTTTCGTTTTGTTTTACATGCCTTAGTCCATGCTTTAAACTTTGTTCTACTTGCAACAATCTGATTGATTCTGCATACTAGAATATGACTATTAAAGTTGGTACTTGTCCTTGGCCAAAATTTCTCTCGTCTTTGTTTTTCAAGAATCAAATTACTTGACTGATGAAGAATTGAAAGTGAAGTCAGGATTAATAGTTGACTTATGGACCTAATTTATTAGACAACACATTGACAATATGATGGCACACGTTAAAATGCACATGTACATTTAAATTGCTCTAGTCAACCATCCAAACTGTTACTCCACAATTGTCATATAGCAAATTCATTGATAAATCAAACTGTTGATCATGATTTACAAATCCAAGCACATTGACCAAAGTTGTTATGGTAAAAATCCCTGCTGATTGACTGATGTTTCAGCTCTCTAATTTGGTTTCTGAAGATACCTTTTTGTTGATTCCAATTGGTATATCCTCCTGTTTTATATTTCAAGCTTTCAATAACCGAGCTTTTGTGATGTAATGTGGAAAAGTTGCACTCTTTAGATGCTACCGATTGATTTTTTTTCACCGTTAGTGAAACTTGGGTGAGTACTTGCGAATTTAAGCTTAGATGATGGTGATACTTCAGCCTTTCAGACTTTCAGTAACTAAACTATTGTAATGTGAAAATGTGCATTCTCGACTTCCAGTAACTAAACGATTCTGATCACCATTCTGTCATAAATCTCAATGATTATAGTTGAAGTATGCCTGTTTGCGTAATGCTTAGTTCACTCCGATTCAGTCCTTATAAGCTTAAGCATCATTTACTCTCCAAGGATACTCGCACCATATTTTGGTATTTTTACTACATCATATCTTGTCTTCTGACCTAAACAGACTAAATATCTCACAGCTTGAGAAGTCTTTATATGCTGAAAGAGAACAAGGGGACTCTCTGTTGCCACAAAAAAAATGCAGACCTTGTGGATATTGGCCATATGGCAAGGTACTACTCAGGTGTTTGTGTTGCTGACACATGCGAAAATTCAAAAGGTAATAGTTCGAATCCCTTCAGATGTATTTGGTATTTTTCTGTGTCTTATAACACCTTGTTGCATTCCTCATACATGTTTCATGATGTCATGTCATTATCTTGCTGAAACTAATTTTCTGCACAGATGAGGCTGTCAGTTCTCCATCAAGGATTGAAAAGGGAGATCTATGCAGCATGCAGAACGACCTTGTTGGTGGGTCATTGACATCTTCCACATCTTGTGCCCCAAGTTTTCAATCGTGCAGTATGCCAGAAGAGTTGCCTAAAAATGGCAAACTTGATACTTACAATCCATGAACACCATACCAGAAGAGGTTTTAAACCATGTATCATGCACAGCAGGCAACACTATTTTAAAAGAACTAATCAAGGATTCACTTCCAGAGGTTGGCTCATCTTCGGTTCCTCAAATACAAGTACAGAAAAAATTGATCTAGATTTAGCAGGACAGGAATTGGCAAGATCAATGATGACCTTCTTACTTCCTCGAGCAGTTCCTTTACTGAAGAATACCTATGTAAAGAGGAGGTCAAGACGTCATAGTCGTGAAACTAAAAATGGTCCTTGCTCAAAGTCATCTTACTCGATCTCTGAACAAAATAAAAGTGGCCACCTCAGTGATGCAAAATGTCAAGGTATTCATCTACCCACCAAACTTGACTGCTAGCAGATGTATAATTTCTCTTGTAATAACATAATATATTCAACTCTGTTTGTTGCTGGGTGCTCCAATCAAAGAAGAGAAAAATAACCTCAGTGTCTCCTAAATATTTGGTCTAAATTTTTACAGGTAGAGATACAGGTAAAATGCTAGATCAAGGGCCAAAAGAGAACTTTGAGGGGAAGATAAATGTCACAAAATTGTTCTCAGGGTCAGATTCTCTATCTCAAGTGAACAGACTTGAGCACCCTTCTAACGGATGCATGACCACGGAGCCAATTCGTATAAACTCAAAAGATGTCAAATGTCATTCCTGATAGTTTTGAGGAAGAGCAATGTGAGTTTGACACAGCTACTAAATGTCACTCACTTTCAGGAGTTGATATAGCAGCTCCTGATAGAATTATAGACAATATTAGTTTTTCAAGGTTGCCTGGAGCTAATTCAGAAGGGGTAAAAAATGTCTCCAATTGCCTTACTGGAAATGATGCATGCATTGGAGAAGTTATGCTGACAGATGGACCTGAGAAGGGTGAGGATTGGTTATCTGATTCTGTTTTAGCCTGTGTAGATCCTGACGAGTGTATAGCTTGAAGCAAGAACCAACAGATGACTGCTTAGAACAGTTGAAAAATGTACTGATAATATGCCATTCTTGGATCCTCAAGTCATGCATACTGATTCCGAGCAGCTAAATGCTGGATGTATAAACAATGACGAAGAAGAAATTAGAGGTCAGAAGGATTTGATGAAGTCCTCCTCTTAAAAGTGAGAACACTGAAAGTTTTGAGCAGTATCTTCCTAGTATTAACAATCTGGCAGATAATGAAGTTCCTAAGAGTAATATGATTTTATCGCACATGATTTGCTCTAAAGGTAAAGAGCAGAGTTATAATTTACATGAACAAGAAACTTATGACGATAATGCACATACTAGTTTTGGGGATGATGATGAAAAGGGAGTTAGGGCTCATATGTTGAAGGTGGGACTGATGAAAAAGAAGAGACCACTGTGGAAGGTGAGTCTATGTTTTGTTTGCCACATGAAATACTTCCAACTGACGGTATGCACTTTCAGAGACACAAGGTGGGGACAATAGCACACTCACCTCAGTCCTCGAAAAGAAACAATACTCCTCTTTCAGAAATTATAATTTGCAGGCAAAAAGATAGCATTACCACAAATATGCATTTTCCTCAAGTGGTAACAGGTGGAATGGAAAATGGTAAAGAAAAATCGACCAGTACTGAAGTAGATTTTAAGATATTATTTAGTGATGAAGTCGAGATTAGTGGCCTACACCATAATCTGAAGACAGTGGGGAATGTCTGCAGCGGGACATTCAATGTTTCCTGCTCCAAATGCGTCTAAAAACCAAGATATAATGGAAAATGACACTGAAGAGATGAAATCCTCTAAATATATTTCTTTGCAAGTTCCAGCAAAGAGTGTGTGGTTGCTGTTGCTGAGCTTCGTGCACCTGCAAGAAGTTGCATAACGTTGCAAGAGCAAGTAAAGGATTTATCTGTGACAAGAAAGACCATACCCATGGGTTTTACCTTCTTCAGATATGGATCTTCTCATAAAACCAACTTCTAACAATGATTCTAAAGATCTTTCTCATTCGCAAATGTACCAGAAAAGTTACTTAGATGGTGCTTCATCTGAAAAAGAACTCAGCCACGGTGATCAGTTCTATGGAACTATTAGGCTGCTATTTGCATCCAAACCCCGTCTTGTCTATATTAGTAACCTCAAAGGAGGATGGTTTACAAATATGTGTAATGTGTGGCCTTGTCGAGGTCAGTATTAGACACCTTTTCATATACATGGTTCCTACTCAGGATGAGGGGGGAGATTGCCCTTTTTTCCTTGGTTACACGTTGCTTTTGCTCTCACTTCCAAAAGACCAGAGTAACGGAAATGTATGTATGATAGCATTATATTCTTTATTTGTCTTTGTTTTCAATTTGTGTAGAACCTTAAACTTTGTGTCCTTGCAGATACCATTTGAGAGATCTGGCTTGCAGTTCACCCCTGATGGCAGTCCCTTGTTTTCCCTAACAGTATAAAAGCCCCTCGTTGTAGGTAAATTTCTGGATTATACTGTAGACAGTCTTCGATTTTGGGTTGATTTATATACTGTGGACGTATCCCTATTAAATGTCTTGTTAGGCAGCAAGATATTGGTTGTTCGTGCAAGAACTGCAAGTCAGATTACTGTGAGGAAAATACAGTAGAAATTGTTCACGTAAAATTCGGTTATGTTTCATCTGTGGCCAAGTTGATGCCAGCAGAGAGGGTTTCCTGTATATTAGTATGTGAACCAAATTATCTCATTGCTGCCGGGGAGAGCGGGAAACTCCATGTTTGGATAATGAACCTTGATGGAGGTAGATGTTATTTTATAACAAGCATAGTTTTTTTTCTCTCACTGAATTCCTTTTTGACTAGGCGTAATACTAAAGGCTATGTGCTCTGATCTTTTGAGAATCTTATTTTCTCGAAGCTGGTTTTCTACGTGGTTGGACTTTCAAATTACTTGATTATTCAAATTTGCATGCCTCGATACACTAGTCATGTTATCATTACTAGTGATACTGATATATTTTGAGGTCTGGAAATTTAAGTTGGGTAATGGGTGATATAAAAAGGAAATGGAGCTGTAAATTGTAAATTGTGATTATCTGTGCAAACGTAAATCCACTTTATTCAAGAGAAGTTTAATTTTTACCTCTGACTTCATGGTATTATTTACTTGAAGTCAGTGACATAGGATGTCCAATAAATACGATTTATGTTCTTTCTTTTCCTTCTCGTTTGTGACCTTGCACCTGCGAATATTTGGTCACCGGTCTCATTGGAAATTTTGTACCTTGTCCCTGTCACTACACCAAAACTCCAGACTTGTGGTGCTTGTTGAGGGTTAAGTATCTATATATTCTAACATGCCCACAGGTTGAATGTCCATTTTCGATGGAGATCGATTCTCATAGGGTATAATTTTTAAAATCAGCTTAAAATGCCACCAATGAGATCGGTTGTTTTGATACCGTGTTAAAGACCACACTAGAACTCCGAACTCCAGAGTTGTGATGAGGATTGAGGGTATAATTTATATTCTAACAAACTCAACTCTTCTTGGAGCTACAATTTAAGTTAAAAGTTACCAAAGGATGACTCTTCAAGAAATATATTTGGAGGTTATTTAATGTTTAAGGATCTCCTTATGTTGTTTCATGGGCTTCTTGCCAAGAAAGGCATGTGTTGACACTTGACACTATCTAGGCATTAAAGAGAAGATTCAATTAAGCGAGCCAAATGAGGACTGATTGGATGAAGTTGAATGTTGGGAGAAAATTTAATAGGTATAAAGCATAGACATATATTCAGTCAGATGGCAGAAGTATATGTTGAGAGGGATTACTAAAAAAGGTGAATTATTAGTGAACCAGTTGAATGTAGATCAATGATTAAAAAGACAAATTGTACAACAAAGCTCTTGACCGTTAAGCAAAGCGATGATTAAGCTTCATAGCTAAGTTAAAGCTTCATGATTTTTGTCTTTTATTTTTAAGAATCGAGAAACAGCCACTTGCTACTTATACAATTGTTCTGGGGGCGAGGCGAGGCGAGGTGACAGGCCTCCCGCCTCGCCTAGGCGTGTCTAAGCGTCATCCAGGAACTTAGGTACATTACTACGTCATTGCTGCGCATATAGATATTTGACCCTAGGCGACCATCGCCACAACCATGAAAAAATTACGCAGGTCGAGTGGTAGGTTTTTAACCTACACACCCAGGCCGCCTAGCGCGCTAGGCATTGCCTGTGAACATAGATTGGCATAACATATAAATTACCACAGAACAATATTTTTACATTATTCCATAAATGTAATTATTGATGTCCGAGAATAAGTCGGCAACTGGGTAAGAGCAGTGATATTTCTTACATCATTGATCAGTACTTTGACAGTAAACTAGGAAGCACGAGGGGGAAGAGATGAAAGAGGACAAGGCGATCAAACATGCTTGGTACTTGCAAAATTTTAGTTACTAGAACTGTAGGATTAGACTTGGGTGGAAGTGGATTATGTATAGTTTGTAATTTTCTTGACGATGTACCTCATGGGTAGCTCAAGGTTTCCACTGATGAATGAGCTTGGCTTCCAGACTTGGAGGGCTTGCAACTCTTGTAACGTAAGCTTTTTTCTGAATCAAATGTTTTTGTCTGCGTGTATGTCCGTGATCAATTGATCTTCATCTGCAGATAGTTAATATAGTGAGATTAAGATTCAGAGATTGTCTTTTGTAGAACTTTACTCTTTGATAAGTCCAAGAAATATCCATGTCAAGAAATTAGATTCTTGATATATATATATATATATATATATATATATATATATATATATATATATATTGGAAATGGTAATTTTGTCAAACGCCATATATATATATATATATATATATATATATATATATATATATGTATGGGTCCGGATCGGGAGCCCCGTCGCCCTCGACCGTTGGATCGAGCGGGCGCGGGCCCACGCGGGCCCCTCGATCCGACAGTGCAGGGGGCGGGGCTTTGCCGGGCTCCCCCCGTTGGACTTTTGATCCGCGCCCTATATATATATATATATATATATATATATATATATATACTAGCATATATACCGTGCATTGCACGTATTTTAACATTCTTTTAATTAACTTAAGTAGCCTACTTAGGAAGACCAAAGGACAGTCTTCATAATTACTAAGTTGTCCTTAGTAAAATTTATGAAATAGTTTAATAAGATAGATATTCGAGGGTATTTTAGGAATTCAAAAGTTTCACCATCAAAATTTTCCTATTATATAGTAGAATATATATATATATATTTTTGGAATAAGGGTAAATTTTATTCCTCGCACATCGCGGTAAATGTATTACAATACACTAATATCACAACTCTCAGGTCCCAATTAAGGGGCCATTACTGATACATCGAATTCTATGTTATGAAGAATTCCAATAGGAGGGGTAGCCAGCCCCTCAAAGATGCGTCTGTTCCGCTCCCTCCAGACGTGCCAAGCAAGCCGGACTCTAGCTCTCCTGGTCCAACCAGTATCCATGTCTCTATGGTCTCTGATCCAGCTGAGGATGCCCCGAATGTCTCTATCACTGCCAACTCCACTACTCAACCTCATACACTTGCTCGGTCCAAATGTGCCAGGATTCCGGGCACTCAAAGAAAAGGTGGCTAATAGTTTCGTCCACCCCGGTACAGAGCACGCACTTCGGGTCCGGAATCTGCATCCCAAACCTGAGGAGTCTGTTCCTCGTCATCAACCTCCCCAGCAAAAGTTTATAGGCACAAAGTTGCATTTTGCGGGTGATCCCCTTCCTCCATATGAAGTCAAACTCCTCAGTCCTCTCGTGGGGTGTCCGCACCAAATCGTAGCAACTTTTAAAGCAGAAAAGTCCTGCCCCTCCAACTGTTCCAGGTCCAACCCAACTCCAGGCGTCTGCAGGTTGGGTAGCATCAATAGTGATTCGGCATATATCCTCGGTAAACTGAGTAGTATAAGGATAAGCGTCAGGCCTCCAGGACCCATCTCTGATGATATGGCTACATTTAAGTTCCCTGACCGCCTCTCTGCCCATCTGATCCCCCAAGATCTCCAGGAGGGAACGATTCCCCATTCACAGATCGAGCCAGAGATCGGTGGTCTTCCCGTCTTTCATGCTCCTGCAAATAGCTGACTGTAGAATCGGTCTACACCGAAGGATAGCCTTACATGGGATCGAGTAATTATTATCTATCTTGCAGGACCAGAAATTCGCCCGTCTCAGATATCTGTTCGCCATCCACTCTGCCCAAAGCGAACCACCCTTGATGAATCTCCACGCCATCTTCACCCGAGATGCCTTCCTAACTGCACGAAGAGGGCGTAACCCCACTCCCCCTTCCTCCCGAGGCCTGCAGAGCTGGTCCCAGGCGATCGCATGAATCCCTCCCCTCCAGATGAAATCAGCACATATGGACTCCACACTCTGAATAGTAGCTGTTGGAATCTGGATAGACTGGAGCCAGAACAAAGTGATGCCAGCAATGACATACCTCACCAACTCAATCCGTCCACCAAAAGAGAGACCAATAGCCTGCTAGCCTTCCACTCTCCTCTGAACAAAATTCACCAAGCTGTAGCAATCCTGCTCCCTAGCGTAATTGACCGTCAATGGGACCCCCAGATATTTTACGGAAAGCTCACATTTCTCCACTCCCAGAGCGAAAGCCCTTTCCTCCTTAAGTGTGCACAGAGAGCTGAAATATACCCTGCTCTTCTCTCTGTTCAACTGAAGACCGGAGAGCCGCCCGAACTCCTCCATAATATCCGAGAGCGATCTCATCTCCCGCATGGATGGGTGAAGTAGCACCAACAGGTCGTCCGCATAGATCAGTGTGAGACCAACGGCTTTACCAGCTTGAAGAGAGGGACAATCCTCTTACTATACACAGCCATGTCTATCATGCATGTGAAGTACTCCATCACCAAGGTAAATAGGTACGGGGATAAAGGGTCTCCCTGTCGCAGCCCTCTGTTGCTCCTGAAGAATCCATAAGGTGTGCCCTGGATGAGGACGGAGAATGTGGGGGAGCAGATGTACTCCCTTACCCTTGCAACCCACCTATCGTCAAACCCCATGGCAAGCATCAGGTGGCATAAGAAGTCCCTGTTGACTGTGTCATAAGCTTTCCGTAGATCCAGCTTTACACATGCCTTCATCCCTCCTGGCTTGCTGAACTCTCTCACAATCTCATGTGCAAGTAGACTGTGCTCGGACAATCGAACGACCCTTGATAAAAGCTGCCTGATTCTATGATACCAGTCCCTGCATAATCCCCTCTATGCGCCCTGCACATAAGATGAGTAATAATCTTATACAGATAATTACAACATGTAATAGGTCCCCATCCTTGAGCCAGGAACACTTAGCCCTCTGAGTCGTACTAATCTCCTCCTGGAGCCTCAGTATGCTGACCTCCTCAATCAGGCCCTTCTCCCTAGCCGCCAACTCACCGCTCAGAATGTCAGCCTGCAGGGACTCCTGAACGTCACGAAGCTCGGCCTCCTTGTCCGCCAGGGAAGACTGCGGCATCTGCTTCACCCAACCCCGGATAGCTTTCTTGACCTGCTTGAGCTTGTGGACCATGCGGAACTGAGTCGTGCCCTCTCTAGGGTGCTGCATCCCCCCCGCAACTACCTCCTCATACCAGCAGACAGATACCAGCTATTGTTGTACCGGAAAGGCCGAGATTTCCGAATGGGTCTCTCAGAGAAACCTACCCGGATAGGGGAGTGATTACTGGTCCCAGTCGCTAGCCCCTCCGACACAGAATTGGGAAGCAACGAAACCAGTCGCTATTTCCCAAGGCCCGATCCAGCTGACATGCAATTCTCTTGAGAACCGACTTATTGTGCCAGGACCAGATATGCCCTGTCCTCTCTAGCTCCCTCAACCCAGACATAAGAAGGCACCTCTGGAAGTCGTACAAGATAGAATCCGGAACGGTGCGACCTCCCACCTTCTCATGGTGATGCAACATAGCATTGAAATACCCCATAATAAGCAAAGGAAGGTGCATGTGCTCCGCCATACGACCAAGGCGCACAATGCCCTCCCACAAAGTCTCACGAAGCCTCCGATCATTGTGCCCATAGACTGCACCCAGAATGAAGCAGAACCCTCCTTTGTTCTCAAAAGAGATGCCAATGAGATGCTCGGACATTAGGACCTGGACTCCCTCCCAACTATCTCTGTTCCACCTAACCCAGATTCTTGCCATGTCGCAAAGATCCAGGTTGTGGATATGAGCCCAGTTAGCCGGCGTCCTACGAGAAAGCATCGTGGCCCCTTTAATCTTCGTCTCCAACAGAATAGCAATGTCACACTTCTCCCGCCTCAGCACTCCACCAATCTCCCTCCAGCGCCCAATGGAACACCCTCCCCTAATGTTCCAGGCGAGGACCGACATTAATTAATTAGTGCAGGGTCCCCCTGGACTCCATCTGGACCGACACCCGAGGGAAGTGTCTCGTCCGTCAAATCAATATCTTCTCCCACAACCGAGGAAGGAGCGAGGTGAGCCTGAATCCTGGAGAGAGTCAAGGCCCAATCAGGATTGGCCTCGGTCTGATCATCCAGGCCCCCAGGCTGGGGAACATCCTCCCGCGGGACAGGACATGCCGTTTCCTGTTATACACCATTTCCACCGGGGGCGCTTCCATCCCCTCCTGACTGCTACCATCGGAACTCATACCCCTGGTCACCATACTCCTCTGTGGCCTGAACGGGACCATCGCGCCCTGCATACTCTTCTGCCTCTGCGGGGAGTCGGACTCCGACCTCCTAGCGACATCCATCAGTGTGTCCTCCTCCGCCTGCATGTCTATTGATGTCTCTCCAGGATAAGGACTGGGTGCCGATACCGGCTCAGCCACCTCTATCTGTGATGCCGAGGTCCTAGCTGCCTCCGACCCTCTAAGCGTGCAGGCACTAGAAGCATGACCAAAGCACTCACAGCGGGAGCACATAGGGGGGACCCAATCATACTCTACAGCCTGTGTCAGAACCTCTCCCGACGCTACCTGATACTCAAGCATACTCAGAAGTTCCGAGCCCGCCTTTATCTCTACAAATATCCTCGCATACATTAGTCTGGTACGGAATGCTGTAGCCTCGTCCGCCTTGATCGGCTTACCAACTAAACTGGCAAGTCTCATAAGAAGAGGTATGCTCCAATATTTCACTGGGAACTCAGGGAACCAAATCCAGATCGGAATCGCATTCAGAACCTTCTTCTCGCACCTCAACTCTGGTGTCCACTCCTTCAGTATAATGAGCCTCCCGTCAAAGGACCAGGATCCTCCTTGGATTATCCTAGTCATATCCTCCACTAAGCCGAATTTCAGAAGGGTGTTCTTCCAGAAGTACTTCGATGCCCTAGCAGAGCCAGGGTTGGGAGCCGCCATCTCTTGAATATATATATATATATATATATATATATATATATATATATATATTGTTTTTTTTTGGAAAAAAGGTGAATTTTATTCCAAAGGAAAAGCCATAATCTTACAACATACAACCCGAGTGGGACTCCCACTCATCAATTCTCCATATATATATATATATATATATATATATATATATATATATATATTCACCAGGGTGTTCTTCCAGAAGTTTGCAACCCATTCTCCCTGGAGAAGATCTCTATACCTCCGGATTTGCCCATAAAAAGGTTTGTTTCCTAACACATACATCACCAGGGTGTTCTTCCAGAAGTTTGCAACCTCTGCGATCTCCCCCGGGAAATATGCACGGAGGCCCCTCCAACCTTCATTGGTGGCACGTACTCCATCGACGTCGGACTCTTGTTCCCCACTGGCGTGCAAACATCCTTCCAGGATCTAGGCCTCTGCTCAGCTGTGACCGTCCTGGCAGGGGCACAAGCAGGCACAGGCCCTGCTTGTCGACTTCCACAACACTGTCCTTTCCTTTCTCTGTCGCCGACGGCTTTGGTCGCCAACTAGAAACAACGCCCCGCTCATTCCCCTTGACGTCAGGGATCCCCTTGGCCAAGCATCGGTCTTTTCCCAAACCTTCCAGGGCCTGCCCGACCCAAAGTTTGAGTCTGACCCCCTCTTTTCCGTTCGGACGCCGTCGAACAACTGTCGTCCAGCCATCATCTCCCGTCCGTCCGTCTCCCGTCCCAGATCCGGACCCGAATTCGAATACCCCTCCGCCTCCCGTTCCAGACCCCTCTCCTCCAAAGGGCCCGCTCCCACCACCGCCCGCCTGACCAGACCCCCCCCCCCCTCCCGGGGGCCGCCAACCCCCCCCCCCCCCCGCCAGGGGGGCCGCCTACCACATCAGCCCCCCCCCCCCCTTCGGGGGGGTTGCCCGCTCCCCCCGCACCAGACCCCCCCCCCCTCCGGGGGGGTCGCCGCCTGCCTTCGCACCAGACCCCCTCCGCAGGGGGGGCTGCTGTCGCTCGCCCTAGGGGGCCATCCGCCTGCTGGTGGTTCGCCCCCCCTTCCGACCTGGCCTCTTCCCTCCCCCCGCGAGCGGGTCCGGGGGGGGGGCGAGGGGGAGGCGTCTCGATCAAGTACTTCGATGTCCTAGCAGAGCTAGGGTTGGGAGCCGCCATCTCTTGAATATATATATATATTATATATAATATATATATATATATATATATATATATATATATATTCAATTAAATAAGTCGAACGTCCATGGGCCGCCTTGGAGGATCCTAGCGATATCCTCCGCCAGCCCGAACTTCACCTAATAGAAACCGTTCTCACGTGCATAGAACTCCATACTCCTCTTAGGCTTCCAGACACGCGCTGCATAGCCTCGGATCTGCCCGTAGAAAGGCTTGTTGTCCAAGACATACAGGACGAGGGTATTCTCCCAGTAAGCTGTCACCTGCTGGATCTCCTCCGCAGGAAACACAGCCCGAAAATCCCTCCCTACCTTGAGCGGCGGGACGTACTCCATCGATGTGGGGGATTTCGGCCCCACCGGTTTGCAGATCTCAGCCCAGGACCGTCCAGCAGGCCGTGGGGACGTCCCAATAGGCCTCGGGCAATCACCGGGCTAGAAGTCCCAGGTCCCTGAACATCCAGATCCACTACCTTACTCTTTCCCTTGGCCGTCGCGGTCGCCTTGGGCCGCCAACCCACCGATCGCCCAGCAGACACCCCCGGACCCCGGCTAGGCCGAGACCCTGTCCCGTTCTGACGATTATCGGGATGCCGCTCCCTAACCTGACCCTGTCTGCCTCCCGTCTTCCCCCCGCTCTTCGCCACTCGACGGCGCGTAACCGTCGTCCATCTACCTCCCTCCGTTTGACTCCCCAGAGATCCGGACCCTGCTCCGAATTTAAAGTTCGGATCCAGGGGAGACTCGGAGTGGTGGACACCCAACCCCCTTCCCGTAGAGCCCGACCCCTCCCCCGGCCGCCTGGGAAGGCCGTCGCCACCACAGGGGGGTCCCCCCGACCCCCTCCTGTGCTCCCGCCCCCCCCCCCCGCCGCCTTGGGGGGCGACCGCTCTCGCTCGCATGGGTCCGCCCGACCCCCCGGAGGCAGCCCGCGATGCCCTAGGTCTCGTACGCGAGGATCGCCCGCTCCTGTTTCGGGCATCTGGCCAGTGCTTGCTTAAAGGCTGGCCCTCCTGTGGAGCCTTGTATTCCTCCTCGTGAGGTCCCCGACGCTCCCTGTGATATGGATTTTAGAGATGATAGTAGTGGAGGTGGTGGAGGGGGGTTACTGATCAGGTGAGTGATGGCGGTTTGAGCCTCGTTGTATCTACTCAGCCTGCTTCAACGGGTGGGTGGTGTCCACTGGCCAGGGGATGAGTAGTATAGTTACCAGAAGCATGGTTGCGAAGGAGACTGAGGCACGAGGGGAGGGCGGTTCGTCTGGAGGGCAGGTTTACTGTAGGAAGAGACGTGCTGTCGGCCTGCTGCGAGATGGCCCCTCCATGGTGGAGGGTCGTACCACAGACAGAGAGGAGGCGGTGTGTGTTGACAATCCTGCCTGGGCATTGGTGCTATCTCAGGGCGTTCCCCAACAGACGGTTCCGACTGGTATGGATGAGGATCCTTTAGCGACGGATGCGGCACCTTCCCCAGGTGTCGTTCCGGGAGTTTCTCAGGGGGCCCCCACCTCTAATTAATTAATGGCCATTATCGCCTGGAATGTGAGGGGGACGTGTTCGCTAGGGAGGTGGAGAGAGATTTGTGGGGTGCTCCACAGAGAGAGATGTGACATTTATGTTATATTAGAGTCCAAGATCAAAGGGGAGAAGACTCTTACTCGTTGGACCCCTGCTCATTGGGCCCAATTGCACAACCTGGCTCTTTGTGACATGGCTAGGATTTGGGTTCGCTGGAACCTGAAGAGTTGGGATGGTGACTTGCTCCTGCTGACGGAGCAGCTGATTGCGATCTCCTTCGTGAACAAGGGTGGCTTCCGGTTCTTGCTGGGGCTGTCTATGGCCACAATGACAGAAGGAGACGGAAGTCCCTTTGGAGCGACATCTCCCGTATTTCATCTGTTGCTGACTCGCCGTGCCTTCCTCTTCTCTTGATAGGGGACTTCAATGCCCTTCTGCACCAAGGGAAAAAGCTGGGTGGCCGTCCGGTCCCTGATTCTATCCTCTATGATTTTCAGAGATGCCTTCTGCTTGCGGGGCTTCGGGGGCTGTCTCGTTCAGGCTGCATCTGGACTTGGCACAACAAAGCAACTCATAATAGGGTTGCTTGTCAGCTTGATCGACCCCTGGGTAATGGGGAGTGGTTCCGTCACTTCCCCACCACTCCAGCTGAGGGACTAGCAGCTGGGACGAGCGATCATTCCCCCATCAGGGTTGGCTTCTCTGCTCGGTCTCTTGGGAAGTCCCGTTCGTTCAGGTACAACAACAGTTGGTATCTCTTGGAGGGCTACCTAGAGGCGGTCGCTGAGGGGCTCACTAGTGGTTAGGAGGGGACGGCTCAATTCCGTTTGGTTCGGCGTCTCAAGGCCACGAAGAGAGCTCTTAGGAGTTGGGTGAAGGGGCTGTCCAAGTCCACCTTAGAAGACAAGGAGGTGGAGTTGCGGACCTTACAGCAGGATATGCAGGCTGACATGCTGAATGGGGACCTGGCGGCCAGAGAGAAGGAGCTGATCGGAGAAGTCAACATCCTGAGGCTGCAGAAGGAGATTAGCTCGGCCCAGCGAGCCAAATGCACCTGGCTGAAGGACGGCGACCGGTGCTCCAAGTTCTTCTATGATGTTATCCGCGCAAGACAGAATAGGAATCACATCTCCCAGCTACTTGATGTAGATGGCACTTTGGTGGGGACGCCGGCTGAGATCCAGGGCGAGGCTGTCAGGTACTACTCTGAGTTATATTTCCAGACTGACTACCTATCCGTGTTCCCAGAGGTTGTGACGAAGAGATTGGTGACTCCATTTGGGAATAGCCTTCTGCTTGCGCCTGTTACATTGGAGGAGGTGGAGTCTATTGTCAAGGGGGCGGACCCCAACAAGGCTCCTGGTCCGGATGGCTTCAGCAGTGGTTTCTTCAAATGCCATTGGGACGTGCTAAAGCATCAGGGACAGGTAGTGGAGGTGGTTCAGGAATTCTTCACTAAAGGGAAGCTCTTGAAGGAACTGAATCACACTTTCCTGACCTTGGTGCCGAAGGAGGGAGCGACTGCACTGGCGGATTTTCGTCCTATTGCGTGTTGTAATTATCTTTACAAGATAATTACGCACCTTATGTGCCGGCGGATGGAGGGGATCATGCAGGACTTGGTATCTCCGAATCAGGCTGCATTCATCAAGGGAAGGTCGATCGTCGAGCACAACCTCCTGGCTCATGAGATGGTGAGGGGATTCAGCAAACCCGGAAGGGAGAAGGCTTGTGTTAAACTGGATTTGAGGAAGGCGTATGACATGGTCAATCGGACTTCCTCTGTCATCTGATGTCCGCCATGGGATTCGCGGAGCACTAGGTCGCGTTGATTCGGGAGTGCATTACGTCTCCTACTTTTCTGTTCTCATCCAGGGTGTTCCTTATGGGTACTTCCAGAGCAACCGTGGGCTTAGGCAAGGTGACCCACTGTCTCCTTACTTGTTCACGCTTGTTATGGAATACTTTACTTGCTTGATGGATCTGGCAGTGCACCGTGGACGGTTTTCCTCTGTTTCGGAGGATGGACCCCCCAGTTACTCATCTTATATATGTGGATGATCTGCTAGTTTTCATCCAGCCTTCGACGGAGGGGTTGCTGACGCTTGCGGCTATTATGGAAGATTTGAAGTCCGTTTCGGGTCTCCAGATGAACAGGAATAAGAGTAGGGTCTACTTCAGCTCCCTGTGTACCCGGAAGGAGGAGCGGGCTGTGTTGGGTATCGCGAGGAGTGATCTTCCGGTGCGCTACTTAGGAGTGCCTCTCATCGTCAACTATGCGCGGGACCAGGACTGTCATAGTCTGGTAGAGTATGTCCAGAGGAGAGTGGAAGGGTGGCAAGCAGCAGGTCTGTCGTTTGGCGGTCGCATTGAGCTGGTCAGATCGGTGATCTCGGCTGTGGCCCATTTTTGGCTGCAGTCCATCCTCCTACCTGTGGCCACTATCCGACGGGTGGAGCGGCTATGTGCCGATTTCATTTGGAGGGGAGGTCTGCATGCGATTTCCTGGGACCAGCTCTGTCGTCCCAGGAAGGAGGAGGAGTGGGGCTCAGACCGTTGCTGGAGGTTAGAGAGGCTTCTGCGCTTAAGCTGGCCTGGAGATTCATCAGCGGGGGTTCTCTCTGGGCGGACTGGATGCACAGCAGATACGTGAAGCAGGGCAGCTTTTGGACGTGTCCTACTGACAACACCATTCAGTCACGTTCAAGACTGTCTTGAGACACAGGGGGTGCTCAAGTCTGCCATTCGGAGGGTCATGAAGGACGGGTCGGGTACGGACCTCTGGCGGGATCCTTGGATTGATAGGCGTTCGTTGTTGGACATCAGAGGAGCCCCGACCCATCAGGAGGATAGGCGTGGTCTGTCGTGCAGTCGCATCATACGCAACGGGGAGTGGAGGCCGGACTCTTATCGGTTCACTGAGGAGCTGGGTGGGAGCATTTTGTTTACTGTCATTGATCCGTCTTTGCCTGCGGATCGGTGGATTTGGGAGCCGAGTGGAGCTTCTACAGGGACTGGGAAATTCCAATTCCGTAGCTGCTACAACCTTATCCGGCGAGCCTTCCCGCTGAGTCCTGATTACGAGTTCTGGTTCAAGGGTCTGGCCAGGAAAAATGCAGTTGTGTGTATACAACTTCTACTGGGCCGCCTCTTGACGAGAGATCGCCTGAGTTCGTTTGGTGTGCCGGTTCCGGATCCCAAATGTGTGCTTTGCGGTTTGGAGCCTGAATCTATAAAGTATCTTCTTGAGTGCACTCTGGCATGGCAGATCTGGGCGGAGCAGAGTCGTGTGTTGGGTGTGTGCCCTCCGGGAAAAGTGTTGGGGACATCATCACGGTGATTCGAGATAGCAGGGGTCGAGGGCAGGACTGGTTCCGTACAGCCAGAGTTCGTCTGGCTGCTGCGGTTTGGCATGTATGGCGGGAGCGAAACCGTCGGATCTTTGAGGAGCTGGTCACCCCTCCAGTTGGTATTTCCATAACATTGAGTTTGATGTAAATGTATGGAGAATTGATGAGTGATGAGTGGGAGTCCCACTCTGGTTGTATGTTGTATGATTATGGCTTTTCTTTTGGAATAAAATTCACCTTTTTCCAAAAAAATAAATAAATAAGAAGAATATATAAGTAACTTATCCAATTAATATAATGTTCTTTCCTGAAATAAGAATGCTCCTGACCTCTCACTTGTTTTGCCCATTTTTTACCTGAACTCCTCGACAATCAAAATACTTTACCTGTATTTCTGTATGTTTGGAAATCCCTATACTGTAAAATTGCTTCAAGTGATGGTCATATTACATGGTTTCTATATTTTTGCTACCAATAAATAATGCCTATGCCAAACCTGCAAAATATATTATTAAACTGATTTTATAGAATTCTATAGACAATTGTGAAGAATTAAAACAATTATTTTCTCAAGACAGACTCGTGTCCTGTTTAACTAGTGTGTAGCCTAGTAGCTTGTAAATGTATTATAAATTAAACATTTAAGTAATATACTCAATATAAAGAAGAATCTTACATGCTTGTCCGAATGTCTATTTTGTGTTGCTTAAAATAGGTGGGTAAAACTGCCAGTATGATCCATAATAAATTAATAACTATGTGGCGGTCTTTTAAAACATGAGTTGAATGCTATTTTTTATGCAATCAACACTATCATTAATGTATGAATCTTCTTGTAGCTTAATTTATGTACTAATAATATGCTTCAAGGTTCAAATTTTGGTTCAGATTTTGAGTTTAAGGGTCTCTTTATGCATTTTTCTTGTTGGTTTGGCAGTTCAGATCAGAGTTTGGAAGTTTGGGATTTTGGCAATTTATTTCTTCTTGAAGTTTTAAAAATATGTTATGTTTAATGTAATATCATGCTTTATTTATGTAGTGACCCGCCTTCGTCTTTGTTAACCCTGTTATATATGTCGAAGATATGAGTTCCCATGGAAAAAAGGTGGATATATTTTGTTCTGTTGACTAAGTATGTCGTAGATAAGGGTTAAATTGTGAAATTTTGGTTTACCAGTTTGTTATGATATGATTTTGGCTGATTTATGGGTATTTTTTATGACAATAAATAGACAATTGATTTATTACTTGAAGGCCGACATTTTATACCTACCCTTTCAGTTGACTTATCTGCAACAATCTCTGTTATTATCTTTTAACTAGAATTCGTGTGTGTGTGTGGTGCGGGGGTAGGGTGCTATTTGCTTATTTACATATATAATGGAGAGAAGAGCAAGATAATATCCTCCCCCTCTCTATTACATACCACCATTATGTGTTAGTATCAGCCAACTTTTTGGAACCTCTATATGATGACAGTTTAATTGGCATTCTTCCACTAGTAAGTAGTGTAAGTAGTTCATATGACACACTAATGTACTATATTCTATATGATGACAGTTTAATTGGCATTCTTCCACTAGTCAGTAGTGTAAGTAGTTCATATGACACACTAATGTACTATATTCTTGCAGTGCACATTTGGAGGAATTTATGCTACCAAATTGTCATGCCCTATCATCTACAATATTCGAGCTGAAAAGGATACCTAGTTCTAACTCCATCATTGGCCATAATGGTTTAGGTGATTTTGGCATATGGTATGCTGCATTTCTTCTGCCTATTTATGTTTATTACTGTTGTGTGATTGACAACTGATCTCATATCTTAATTGTTTTTTCTTTCTTTTTAGAAATACATTTCTTAAATGGTTTCATTACTTTCACTAAGCAGAACTTCAAATGTCTTAGTTGTCATGCTCTAATTTTCCTATATGCTTTATATGCTGGGTTCTGGTGCTAGGCAGATGTATGTACTCCCTATATCTATGCTTAAACCATTCCATATTGAACGGTTATCTCTTGCATTTAAAAACCTTTTGATATCCTATAAATTTGTAATGTTGTTACCACCACAAAGTGAACTGCATATGCACTCATAACCAGATAGGTAGTTCGTAATTGGAGTTGCTTCTTTTCATGGAGAAGATTGGTAAGATTGTGTTAATGTACTTCAGTGTTCAACTTATGGTGCAACTTTGAGGGTTGGACATATCTATACTATATGTAGAAACAGGACTCCTGAATATTCCTTATTGATTCCATATTCAAGTTTGACCTTAAATGATAATTGCAATAACAAATAGCTAAAACTTTATGCATACAAATTCAAGTCATGGACATATCATAATACTGCATATCAAAAAGTTACTCCTACTTTTCCCGCTGAATTCCTTGTCAAAACTTCTCTTACTCAAATCTTCTTCAACCAATTTTCACAATTATCTGTTTCAAATTCTCTTATTTATCTCTCGTGGATGTGCATCAGGAATAAACCCAATCACTACAGTTTGGTCCGAGTTTTATCATATAAACCTGTCTTTCAAAGTCCCTCAACAGATTTGGGATTTATAAAGAAGGAAAGGAGATTAATGAGATGGACTAAAGAAGGTTGACAAGTTAGGTCTTCCTATATGTCGTGTGTATGTGCCATATTGTTGAGAATTGTACAACAAATACAAAGCCTTTATCCGAAAATGTTGGGATCAGTTATTCGACTCCTATTCTTCGGTTCAGATCTGTTGAGGGCCATGTCTTCTCTAACTTTAACAAAACTATATTCTTCTTTACAGCCTCAATCCAAGTCAGTTTAGGCCTACTCCTTGTTCTAGCAGCTTCTTCAACTAATATCTTAACGCCCATAACCTATGCACCGACTTGTATAGTTGCACATGTCGAAAACCACCTGAAACAATTTTCTTTAACCGTATCCTCAATTGATGCCACCCCCAAATTTCCACTAATGCACATTTATTCTTGAGAAGTATGCAAGAATATCATTGATTATTTCTCCTTTTGGTTCAGAATTGTAGGTAATGATGGGAGTGAAGGCATTAGATTAATGAACAGAAAGAACAACAATTTTGTGGGCCTAATGGAACGAGTCAATTTGAGATTTATAGAGACAGTGCTGAGGATTAGTTTATGTCATAAATGCCAATGAATTTGCACGAATGAATTAGTTGAAACTTAAAATACTAAAGGAATCTTGGTTACTGATACGATTATGACCTGGATTCTAATCTTGAGCCTCTTTTGTTTCTTCTAAATATTCCTTACGTCTCAGCTTACTATGATAGTTCTATGGTTCAAATTTGCATCATGTTTGCATCATTTTGATGTGCACATTCTAACCTATTCATGCTCATGTTCTATCACAAGATATTTTTTATTTGCTTTGCCAGCCAATTTTTTGTGCGAGACTACTTTTTTTTTTTCTTAACCAGAAATCTCATCTTAATGCATCTTCAAGATTATCTAGTTTTGACAGTATACTTAGCTGAGAGTTCATATATTTTCAGGGACATCTCCAAGCGGGTAATTCTAGCCAGGTTCTCTTCTCCAGGCAGTACCACCATCCAGATTCTTCCAGTTGGTTTATTTAATCAGCACAGTATGGACTATCTTGCAACTGTTTCAAGGATGGAGGAGCACATCAAAGAAATTATTCCAATGTCAGATGATTGTTGTCCTAAACTGGTGAAACCCCTTTCTGGCATTATCGGCCAAAGAAATGGCTGTTTGGTTTCTTGTTTCTGCTGTCTTGGGCTCAGAGGTTCAACCCAAAGGGAGAAGCCCAACATGAGTCCCTTTGGATGGTGGAGGCTAGCTCTTTTCATGAAAAATGAGGTGGTCATGGGGAGCATATTGGATCATAGGTACCTCCTGCTTTTCTACTAATTACTAACCTATGGCAGTATGACCTATTTAAATTTCTTGGTAGCCAAAGTCACTTTCATCGTAAAAGAGAGCATATTGACATAATGCATCAACTTTCTTTGTTTCCCTACCTTCCTGTCAATATCCATGAGCAGTAACTCCCAGTGTCAACAATCCCTATCTTTTCACAATATAACGGAGTCTCTTGTGGAGAATGTTTTGATGCCACGAAAGACTCCACACAAATATTGATGGAGTTGTTGCACCTACTATTGACCTGATGACAACCATGTACGAGTTTGTGCTGAAATCCTAGCCAAGGTAGCATGTGACATCCTAAATCCCCAACAGTAGTTGATGGTAGTAGACCTACTTTTTTGCTCATGCAAAACATCCCTCCAAGTGGTTGGAAACTAGTGAAGAACAAAGAGGGTATAATAAAGATTTGCTACATGGTATTCAATAAGCCAATGGGCTAGCTGACGAAAAGTAAAAGCCAATTGGCTAAATGCTATGTTGCACGGATACGTCACGACACAGTGAGGACATGATGACACGGAAAGGACATGTTGAGAACTAATAAGGGACTTTAGTCCCACATTGGAAAATGTATTGTTAAGAGGAGTTGAGACTCCCTATAAGTAGTGGCAATAGCCCATCATAAAATTATCCCATTATTATTTTCTACATGGTATCAGAGCCATAACCCATCCACCTCTCTCTCTCTCCACACAATTTTTTTTTTTTTTAGCCTCCCGCCACCCCACCCCCCCCCCCCCCCCCCCCGACGCCAGCAGGCCCCCCCTCTTCCCGACGCCAGCAGCCCCCCCTCTTCCGCCGCCAGCAGCCCCCCTCCCTACCGCCGATTCCTCCCCCTGCTGCCGACCCCCCCTCCTCTCCGGATTTGCGGTGCAGACACCCGGAACCCCCCACACCCCGGATCTGCTGTGCAGACACCCGGAACCCCCCACACACCGGATCTACTGTACAGACACCCGGCCCCGCCCACACCCGGATCTGCTGTGCAGACACCCGGACCCGCCCATACTCCGGATCTGCTGTGCAGAACTTACACCCCCCGCCCCCCATCCTCCGCTCCCCCTCCCCCCATGATGGCTAAAAACCCTACCATTTTCCATCAGCTGCCACCAAACCTCCAAACCCTAGTTTAAAAAAAAACAAAAAAACAAAAAAAAAACAAAAAAACAACAAAAAAAAGAAGAAAAAAAAGAAAAAAAAGAAAAAAAAGGAAAAAAAGAAGGGGGCATTTTTTCGAAGACAGATGGAAGTCAAATGCTTTATTTGCACTCTCTGTTCTAGATTACGCCCTCAGAATTACCAAATGCTCGAGATCTACATGCGCGCCCGGTGTTGGCCGCGTTAACAGCGCATTCGAAGAGGACGACGACGACGACGAAGACGACGACGACGACGACGACGACGACGACGAATAGAGTTCACAGTTGAAGACGCCATGGATTCGATCAGTGGCAAACTGACGGCAGAAGAGATGAAGTCTTGGTTGATGATATCTTATCAAAGAGATTAACCGAGGCGACCCCACGTGTGACCCATACTGATGTGGATCCGTCACCTTACAAAATGGGAAGTTGGAAAAGCTGGAGACGAAGTTGGAAGGAGCGTCCAACTACTTGAAATGTCGCGGCAGCGATGCAGACGCTGAAGGGACGTGGCTTGGTTGGCCAAACCAAGGCGCCAGCCGATCCCTCCTCAAAAGAGTTTGCTGTTTGGGAGATTGTCAACAACGTAGTGGCTGGGTGGTTGACAGCCTCATTAACCGACCAGGTGTCGGGCAATGTAGAGACGATGGAGGCTGCTGCTGATATATGGCGGACTTTGAAGGATATGTACTCAGGCTCAGGCAACCCTATGCGGCTCTTCCAACTGCAGGATGAACTCGATAGGGTGACCCAAGACGAACGTACCATCTGAGTACGCAGCCATGTTGAAGAAATACTGTCTGATCTGGATCACTATGATCCTCTTGGGATGGAAGATGCACAAGTCGAACCGGCATTTGCGAAGTACTTTCAGACGTTCCTGGCTTATATTTCACGACAACGAATGATGAAGTTCCTGAAGGGGCTCAACCCTGTGTTTGAGCAGAAAAGGAATATTCTCCTATCCCCCCGCTTCCATCCTTGGAAGAAGCTATAGCTGTCATGACACAGGAAGAAGCTCGATTGAAGTTGATGTCCAACAAGGGCTCCTTCCAGGGGGAGCAAGCCGCAGTTGAGAAGTCTGCCATTGCTGCCTTCAAACACCCCATCTATGGGTGGTGTTTGCCACAACTGTGGTGACTCCGGACATTACATCAGATTTTGTCCAAAATTCATGCGAAGTCAGTCTAGTGATCGCGGACGGGGTCGTGGAGGACGACGTGGTAGTAGAGGAGGATATGCTGGTAGAAGGGAATTATTTTGGAGGACACAAGCAAATCTAGCGGAGGAAGGGGGAGAAAATCAACTAGTTGAAATAACCCGCTTGAGCGGGAGTTCCTTGTGAAGTTGTGGGCACAAAGCTGGGTTCGGCTGACAATCCTGTCACTCCTGGGGCATCATCTACCTCGTTGGATCACATCACTTGCTTTGCACAAACCAGCACAGGTATACCTGCACGTGCTCTTGCATTTGTCCATCAGCCATGCTGGATTATGGACTCTGGGGCATCTCGCCATGTCACGGGGTCCCGTGGTGAGTTTCAGGACTATACTCACCTACCGTTGCCGGAGAGTATTCAGACTGCTGATGGTACATCCAGACCTGTAATGGGTAAAGGCACTGTCGCATGCACCCCCTCTCTCTCTCACCAATGTCTTACATGCTCCATCCCTGTCATCTTATATCTATTAGTGCCATTATTCTTGATCTAAACTGTATTGTTTCCTTTGACATTCCTACGTCACTTTTCAGGAGAAGGGGACAGGACGACGACTAGGGACTGGAACATGGCATAAGGGGCTATGGTACTTGGACAGGACCGGACTGGACACAGCATTGGCATCTCTAGTAGCAGACGCACAACGGACACTTTACGTCGCAGTGTCGAAGACGATTACTACTCCACCACCAGCGTGTCGGCCACTCTTCCTTTAAAGTTATTAGTCGAATGTATCCGTCCTTATATCAAAGGGCTAATAAAGAGAAGTTATTTTGTAATGCTTGTGAGTTGGAAAAACATACCAGAAGCTCGTATGTGAGCTCTGGGCATAGAAGTTCAGTTGCATTTGAAATAATACATTCGGACGTGTGGGGCCCTTGTCCTACAACGGTATTAACGGTTTTCGATGGTTCGTCACTTTTATTGACTGTTATACCCGCGTGACATGGGTCTACCTTATAAAGAATAAAAGTGACGTCCTTGAAGCTTTTCGCGACTTTCATCGCCGGGTGGAAACGCAATATAGCGCTAAAATTAAGTGTTTTCGGTCTGACAATGGGACGGAGTATACTAATAGAGGTTGCTGAGTATTTATCCACTCATGGAATACTACAGCAAACTTCTTGTGCCTATACACCCGCACAAAATGGTGCCGAACGGAAGAACAGGCACCTGCTGGAAGTCGCACGGACGATGATGCTGGCTATGAATGTACCAAAACATTTTGGGGGCAGGCTGTATTGACGGCCTTTATCTCATCAACAGAATGCATCTCAGGTATTGGACTGGAAGACACCGTTGGAGATGCTTACTGGGGCAACTACATACACTGTTCCCCCGAAAGTATTTGGGTGTGTGTGTTTTGTCCAAGATAATAGGCCAGGAGTTGGCAAACTGGATCCTAGAGCGGTTACATGCATCTTTGTCGGGTACACGGCGACTCAAAAGGGATATGCCTGTTGGAGCCCAGTTGAGCGGAAGATGTTTGTAAGCATGGACGTTACATTCAGAGAACTGGAGCCATACTATGGTTCGGATGAAGGTTCAGCGTTTGGTGACACACTAACACAGAGGGTGTTAGATGTGAGGGGGAGATAATAAGCCCAAATGTGGTAGTCGGATCGGTTCCGTGCCCGGTAGTGAAAACTGGACGAAAGGGGGAGAAAGCAGTGACTCCGATACAGAGAATGAAGAAGAAGATACATATGTTACGCAGGGGAGCAACAGACAAGGAAAAGAGCTCCAAGTCTACAGAAGGAGACAAAGTCTAGTACTGTGCCTGTGCCGTGCCCTGTGCCTACTGTACCAAGTCCCTCGTCTACTCCTGCTCTACTCTTAAGATGTTGCCCCCGTACTGAATCACTCGATTCTGATGCGGATCTCTCCGACTCGGATGGTATGATCTCTCCACACCTGTTTCTCCCTAAGGAGATCTTCTCGCATCAATGCGGGTAAGGCCCCTAGTCGTTATGATGATTATGAACATGACATTGCCAACTTCTTGTCTTATTCTAACATTTCTTCGAATTATCGAGCCTTCATTGCATCGTTAGATCTACTTCTTTGCCTAAGTGTTGGCAGGAAGCAAAAAGATCCAAGGTGGAAAGCCGCAATGATGGAAGAACTTGGGGCACTAGAAAAAATAAGACGTGGGAGCTGGTTCCATTACCCAAAGGGAAAAAAGTTGTGGGATGCAAATGGGTGTACACAGTGAAAGACACCAGAAGGGAAAGTAGAGCGGTACAAGGCAAGGTTGGTTGCAAAAGGATTCACACAGTCATATGGCATCGACTATGATGAGACGTTTGTCCCAGTAGCGAAAATGAGCACCGTGAGAACTCTGGTCTCCATTGCAGCAAACTATGGGTGGAAGCTATACCAGCTGGATGTGAAGAATTTTCTCCATGGGGACCTACAAGAAGAAGTGTACATGGAACTCCCGCCAGGGTGCTACGCGACAGAATCAGACGGAGGAATGTCGCATGGTAAAGTGTGTAAACTAAAGAAGTCGCTATACGGGCTCAAGCAATCTCCTCGAGCCTGGTTTGACAGATTCAGAAAGGGTGTTACAAGCATGGGATACCATCAACAAATGCAGATCATACGGTCTTTTTCCAGCATACAAGAGGCCACATCACTATACTTGCTGTATATGTGGATGATATAGTAATCACAGGTGACGACGAAGTCGAGATTACTAAGCTGAAGTCCAAACTCACGAAGGAGTTTGAGGTGAAGGATTTAGGAGCGATAAGGTACTTTCTGGGTATCGAGGTATGTGAAGGCGAACATGGAATTGTTCTCTCAAAAAAAATACGCACTAGATCTGCTAAAGGAGACATGGATGCTGGGATGCAAAGCAGCAGTCACTCCAATTGACCAAAGTGCAAGTTGGGAGCAGAAGCAGGAGAGCCTGTTGATCGTGAAAGTATCAAAGACTTGTAGGGAGGTTGATTTATCTGGGGCACACTCGCCCTGATATTTCATTTGCGGTGAGTGTAGTGAGTCGCTACATGCATGATCCAAGAACGGGTCATATGGAAGCATATTTCAGATCTTGAGATATCTGAAAGGACACCGGGAAAAGGGCTATGGTTTAAGAAGAATGGACGTAGAAGTTGAGGGATACTGTGATACAGACTGGGCGAGCTGCAGACGACAGAAGGTCTACCACGGGGTACTGTGTTTTGTAGGAGGAAACCTGGTCTATGGAGAAGCAAGAAACAGTCAGTGGTAGCACGGTCGACAGCTGAAGCAGAATACGAACAATGGCTCTGGGAGTGTCAAGTTGCTGTGGGTGAAAGCACTGCTGACAGAGTTGAAGCTGGACAAGGGAGCACCGTTACGTCTTCTGAGCGATAGTCAAGCTGCAATAAGTATAGCAAACAATCCAGTTTCAGCATGACAGAACGAAACACATCGAGATTGATCGATTCTTCATCAAGGAGAAGCTGAACAAGGATACTGAAGATTGACCATGTTCGCTCAGAAGAACAAGTTGTAGACTGTCTAACTAAGGGTCTTAGTTCATTGAGTCTGTCAAAGCTATGTAACAAGATGGGGATGATTATATCTATCGCCCATCTTGAGGGGGAGTGTTGAGAACTAATAAGGGACTTTAGTCCCACATTGGAAAATGTATTGAAGAGGAGTTGAGACTCCCTATAAGTAGTGGCAATAGCCCATCAATAAATTCCCATTATTATTTTCTACATGACATCTATTTTGGTGTGTCCTAGTGAATTTTGGAGCAAGGTTCCTGGAATTCGCCATATGGTTAGCGAACTGTGTACCAGCTAGCGCATACCAGAATGAGGTTCACTGGCGAACTAGTACGTGGTTTTCACGTACCGGTGACCTAAACCGGTGACAATTATGAGCGCTACAATGGCAATCCTTGGAGAATGAGAGCTTTGAGGCACTTGTCACTCAAGAAGAAGAAGGTTCACTATCTCGCATAAGATGACAACAATCTCAGTGTTCCACCCTTATTGAACGAGTGCAATTCAACAAGAATAAAGGGAAAAAGAAGTGTTTCTTTTAGTTAATTTTCAATAAAATTTAAGAACCGATGAATTGCTACTTCTTTTTGGAAAACATATATTATTGCTAAGAAGTTTGCAAATAATAAATTGCTTTTAATTTTATTATATAATATTATATTGCACATATGCCCCTAAAACATTGTTCTACATCCCGGTTCAAAGTACCACGTTCCATATCATCGTACCACATTCCGGATAATTGTTCCGAAGCAACTGAACCCCCAACGTCCCACGTACCGGGAGCTCTAGCGTACCACATACCCGTTCTTGTTTCAAATACCAAGTGTTCTTCGTTTCAGGTAACCTTGTTTTGGAGTGTCTGATACATGTCTGTACACATAAGACAGTTTTCTGGAGTGTCCATGCTTTCTAGGCTAAATGGAATAAAATTTACTTAACAAGGGCCAGGATGTCAAGTTAAACTGTTTTAAGTTAAAGTGAGTGTTGAAATGATAACCTTTTCGGTGTCATCTCAAAGAAAAGATCCTTCTTGCAGATGGAGACTGCACCTTTCTTTGCTCATGCATTTAGACCCAGCATTTACCCTCTAACATAACCATTACAATGGTTCAGTGGGATTTGTCAAAAGCTACAATTGTTGTCATCAAAGGCTCTCACAGTAACTGACTGTGAGCTAGCTGTAGAATGAAAACTTATGTGACTAGAATGTCGACTATTCACTTCAGCCAACACAAAAATGAGACTTGCCACCGTGGAGCAGCTTTTTGCTACAAGACAAGGGGGAAACTAAGTAAGATGTGTGATAGCGAATATACGAGATCACAAATGTCAATTTCTCACGGCTAAATATTAGATTACTCGTGGCTAAATATGAAATCAAGACGAAAGCTTTATAAAGCCTTTAGTAAAGATCCCGATCTTCCATCTGATATGCGGGACAAACATCGTCATAATTGTCCAAGTTGCCAAGAAGAGTTCCTTTGCACGAGTAAGTGTTGAGAACCAATAAGGGACTTTAGTCCACATTGGAAAATGTATTCTGAAGAGGTTAGACTCTCTATAAGTAGTGGCAATAGCCCATCAATAAAATCAACACAAGAAATATTCCACTCATTTCAACTTGGTATCAGAGCCGGGTTCCTCTAAATTATTTTTTTTTTCTTTCTTCCCCGCC
>JANAVB010044605.1:0-42170 GCA_029216955.1 Iris pallida | reverse complement strand
CGTGATTCTAACCGAAACGTGGTAAAAAAAAGTGGCGTAGATTTGTGGAAACGAGTATAGAAATGTAATCTAGAAATAAATGTGTGATTCTAGTTGAAATTTGGTATAAAATGCGAGTACAATGATGCAAATGAGTATTAACGGGCAATTTGCATGAATTATGGTAAATAGGCGTGGAATGGTGAAAACGAGTTGGGTGGGTGATTGTAACTGATATATTATAAAAATGGACGTAGAATGGTGAAACGAGTATAGATGGTGGTCTATCGAAATATGACGTAGATTGGGGTAGATTGGTAAAATCGAGTGTAGGTGCGTGATTCTGACCGAAACGTGGTTATAAAAGTGGCGTAGATTTGTGGAAACGAGTATAGAAATGTAATTTCAAATCGGGAAGGTTTTTAAATGCACGTTAAAATGGTGTGAAAACGCGTATAAATGTGTGTTCTTGTTGAAATATGGTACGAACGAGCATAAAAAGATGCAAACTAGTATTAGATGGTAACTATAGCTGAATATGATATAAAATGGGCCTAGAATGTGTGGAAAACGAGTATTTGTGGGTGATTATAACCAAAATATGCTTTTGGTATGCTAAGAATGGTGAAAACGAGTATAGATAGGTGGTTCTAATCGAAATATGGTGTAAAGTGGAGGTAGATTGGTGAAAAAGAGTGTAGATGCGCGATTATAACCGAAATATGGTAAAAACAATCGCCTAGATTTGTGGAAACGCGTATAGAAATATAATTTGGAACCGAAATATGGTATCAAATTCTCGTAGAACGGTGAAAACGAGGTATAAATGAGTCATTTAATTGAAATATGGTATAAAATGCGTGTCAAGGATGAGAAGAGTATTAGATAGGTGATTATAATTGAATTATGGTATAGTACGTGGAATGGTGATACGAGATTGGTGGGTGATTCTAAGCAAAATATGGTGGAAAATGGATGTCGAATGGTGAAAACGAGTATAGATGGATTGTTCTAACCAAATATGGTGTTGGAATTAGACGTAGATTGGTGAAACCAAGTGTATATGCGTGATTCTAACCGAAATATGGTAAAAAAATGACATAGATTAGCGAAACGAGTATAACAATATAATTTATAATCAAAATAAGGTATTAAATGCTCGTATAATGGTGAAAACGAGCATCATAAGGGATCCTAATGAAATATGGGACAAAATGCGCGTAGAATGATAAAAATGGTATTCGGTGGGTAATTATAATTGAATTATGGCATAAAATTGGCAAGGAACGGGTTTAAAACAAGTTTTTGTGGGTGATTTAAATGACCTATAGTGAAAATGGACGTAGAGTGGGTGAAGCGAGTGTAGATAGGTTGTTCTATCAAAATATGGTGTAGAACGGGCGTAGATGGTGAAACTGAGTGTAGATACGTGATTCTAACCGAAATATGGTAAAAAAAGTGGCGTAGATGTTGTGAAAACGAGTACAGAAATGTAATCTAGAAGTAAATGGTGATTCTAGTTGAATTTGGTATAAAATACGAGTACAATGATGAAAATGAGTATTAACCGGCAATTGCATTGAATTATGGTACAAAGTAGGCGTGGAATGGGGGAAAACGAGTTTGGTGGGTGATTGTAATGATATAATATAAAATGGACGTAGAATGGTAAAAACAAGTTTAGAGGGTGGGTTCTATTCGAATATGGCGTAGAATTGGGATAGATTGGTAAAATCGACTGTAGTGCGTGATTCTACCGAAAACATGGTTAAAAAGTGGCATAGATTTGTGGAAAACGAGTATAGAAATGTAATTTCAAATCGAGGTAAGGTATAAAATGCACGTAGAATGGTGAAACGAGATAAGTGTGTGGTTTTGTTGAAATATGGTACCGAACGAGCATACAAAGGTGCAACCTAGTATTAGATGGGTAACTATTATGAATTATGATATAAATAGGCCTAAAATGGTGGTGATGTGGTGAAAACGATAATTTGTGCGTGATTATAACCGAAATATGCTTTTGGTAGGCTAAGAATGGTGAAAATGAGTATAGATGGGTGGTTCTAACCAAAAATATGGTGTAAAGAGGGGGTAGATTGGTGAAAAAGAGTATAGATGCGCGATTATAACCGAAATATGGCAAAACAATCGTGTAGATTGTTGGGAAACGAGTATAGAAATATAATTTATAACCGAAATAAGGTATCAAATTCTCGTTAGAACGGTGAAAACGAGTTTAAACGAGTCACTCTAATTGAAATATAGTATAAAATGCGCGGAAATGATGAAGAAGAGTATTAGATGGGTGATTATAATTGAATTACGGTATGGTGTATGGAATGGTGAATACGAGTTGATGGGTGATTTAGGCAAAATATGGTGAAAATGGATGTAGAATGGTGAATAGAAGTATAGATGGATTGTTCTAACCAGAATATGGTGTGAATTAGACGTAGATTGGTGAAACCGAGTGTACATGCGTGATTCTGACCGAAATATGGTAAAAAAAGTGGCATAGATTAGCGAAAATGAGTATAGCAATATAATTTGTAACCAAATAAGGTACAAAATGCTCGTATAATGGTGAAAACGAGCATCAATAAGGGATCCTAACTGAAATATGGGATAAAATGCGCGTAGAATAAAAAAATGTATTCGGTGGGTAATTATAATTGAATTATGGCATAAATAGGCGTGGACGGTGAGTGAAACGAGTTTTATGGGTGATTCTAAATGACCTATAGTGAAAATGGACGTAGAGTGGCAAAACGAGTATATACAGGTTCTTATTCAAAATATGGTGTAGAACGGGGGGTAGACTAGTGAAACGAGTGGAGCGTGATTCTAACGAAATATGGTAAAAAAAAAGTGGCATAGATTTGTGGAAACGAGTATAGAAATGTAATCTAGAAGTAAATGTGTGATTCTAGTTGAAATTTGGTATAAAATGCGAGTACAATGATGAAAATGAATATTGACGGACAATTTGCATTGAATTATGGTACAAAGTAGGCGTGGAATGGTGAAAACGAGTATGGTGGGTGATTGTAACTGATATATTGTAAAAATGGACGTAGAATGGTGGAAAACGAGTATAGACGGGTGGTTCTATTCGAAATATGGCGTAGAATTGGGATAGATTGGTAAAATCGAGTGTAGGTGCGTGATTCTAACCGAAACGTGGCTAAAAAGTGGCGTAGATTTGTGGATACGAGTATAGAAATGTAATTTCAAATTGAGGTAAGGTTATAATGCACGTGGAATGGTGAAAACGAGTATAAGTGTGTGGTTCTTGTTGAAATATGGTACCGAACGAGCATACAAAGGTGCAACCTAGTATTAGATGGGTAACTATAACTGAATTATGATATAAATAGGCCTAGAAAGGTGAAAATGAGTATTTTGGGTGATTATAACCGAAATATGCTTTTGGTAGGCTAAGAATGGTGAAAACGAGTGTAGATAGGTGGTTCTAACCAAAATATGGTGTAAAGAGGGGGTAGATTGGTGAAAAGAGGTAGATGCGCGATTATAACAAAATATGGTAAAAACAATCACGAGATTTATGGAAACGAGTATAAAATATAATTTGTATCCGAAATAAGGTATCAAATTCTCGTAGAACGGTTGAAAACGATTTTAACGAGTCACTCTAATTGAAATATGGTATAAAATGCGCGTACAATGATGAAGAAGAGTATTAGATAGAAGATTATAATTGAATTATGGTATGGTGCATGGAATGGTGAATACGAATATTTTGGTGGGTGATTCTAAGCAAAATATGGTGAAAATGTATGTAGAATGGTGAAAAAGAGTATAGTTGGATTGTTCTAACCAGAATATGGTGTGAACTAGACGTAGATTGGTGAAACCGAGTGTACATGCGTGATTCTAACCGAATATGGTTAAAAAAAGTGGCATAGATTAGCGAAAACGAGTATAGCAATCTAATTTGTAACCAAAATAAGGTATAAAATGCTCGTATAATGGTGAAAACGAGCATCAATAAGGGATCCTAACTGGAATATGGGATAAAATGCGCGAGAATGATAAAAATGTGTATTCGGTGGGTAATTATAATTGAATTATGACAAAAATATGCGTGTGGAACGGTGAAACGAGTTTTGTGGGTGATTCTAAACGACCTATATTGAAAATGGACGTAGAATGGTGAAACGAGTATAGATAGGTTATTCTATTAAAATATGGTGTAAAACGGCCGTAGACTAGTAAAACCGAGTGTAGATGCGTGATTCTAACCAAAATATAGTAAAAAAAGTGGCATAGATTTGTGAAAACGAGTATAGAAATATAATAGAAGTAAAAAAAAAACATAATCTAGAAGTAAATGTGTGATTCTAGTTGAAATTTGGTATAAAATACGAGTACAATGATGAAAATGAATATTGACGGACAATTTGCATTGAATTATGGTACAAAGTAGGCGTGGAATGGTGAAAACGAGTTTGGTGGGTGATTGTAATGATATTGTAAAAATAGACGTAGAATGGTAACGAGTATAGATGGGTGGTTCTATTTGAAATATGACATAGAATTGGGGTAGATTGGTAAAATCGAGTGTAGGTGCGTGATTCTGACCGAAAAGTGGCTAAAAAGTAGCGTAGATTTGTGGAAACGGTATAGAAATATAATTTCAAATCGAGGTAAGGTTTATAATGCACATAGAATGGTGTGAAAGCGAGTATAAATGTGCGGTTCTTGTTGAAATATGGTACCAAACGAGCATACAAAGATGCAAACTAGTATTAGATGGATAATTATAACTGAAATATGATTTAAAATAGGCCAATATGGCTGAAAAACGAGTATTTGTGGGTAATTATAACTGAATTATGATATAAAATAGGCCTTGAATGGTGAAAACGAGTATTTGTGGGTGATTGTAACTGAAATATGCTTTTGGTAGGCTAAGAAGGGTGAAAACGAGTGTAGATAGTGGTTCTAAACAAAATATGGTGTAAAGTGGGGACAGCTTGGTGAAAAAGAGTGTACTTGTGCGATTATAACCGAAATATGGTAAAAAAATCGTGTAGATTTGTGGAAAAGAGTATAGAAATATAATTTGTAACCGAAATAAGGTATCAAATTCTCGTAGAACGGTGAAAAAGAGTATAAATGAGTCATTCGAATTGAAATATGGTATAAAATGTGCGTACTAACGAGTTTTTTGGGGTGATTCTAAACGACCTATAGTGAAAATGGACGTAGAGTGGCGGAAAACGAGCATAAATAGGTTATTCTATTCAAAATATGGTGTAGAACGGGCGTAGACTAGTGAAACCGGGTGTAGATGCGTGATTCTAACCGAAAGTTTAAAAAAAAAGTGGCGTAGATTTGTGGAAATGAGTATAGAAATGTAATCTAGAAGTAAATGTATGATTCTAGTTGAAATTTGGTATAAAATGCGAGTACAATGATGAAAATGAATATTGAAGGACAATTTCCATTGAATTATGGTACAAAGTAGGCGTGGAATGGTGAAAACGAGTTTGGTGGGTGATTGTAACTGATTATTGTAAAAATGGACGTAGAATGGTGAAAACAAGTATAGAGGGTGGTTCTATTCGAAATATGGCATAGAATTGGGATAGATTGGTAAAATCGAGTGTTGGTGCGTGATTCTAACCGAAACGTAGTTAAAAAGTGGCGTAGATTTGTGGAAACGAGTATAGAAATGTAATTTCAAATCGAGGTAAGGTTTAAAATGCACGTAAAATGGGAAAACGAGTATAAATGTGTCGTTCTTGTTGAAATATGGTACCGAACGAGCATACAAGATGCAAACTAGTATTAGATGGGTAACTATAACTGAATTATGATATAAAATGGGCCTAGAATGGTGAAAACGAGTATTTGTGGGTGATTATAACCAAATATGCTTTTGGTAGGCTAAGAATGGTGAAAACGAGTATAGATAGGTGGTTCTAATCGAAATATGGTGTAAAGTGGGGGTAGATTGGTGAAAGAGAGTGTAGATGTGCGATTATAACCGAAATATGGTAAAAACAATCACGTAGATTTGTGGAAACGAGTATAGAAATATAATTTGTAACCGAAATAAGGTATCAAATTCTTGTAGAACGGTCAAAACGAGTATAATGAATCATTCTAGTTGAAATATGGAATAAAATGCACGTACAATGATGAGGGAGAGTTGTAGATGGGTGATTATAATTGAATTATGGTATAGTGCGTGGAATGGTGAATACGAGTATTAGTGGGTGATTCTAAGCAAAATATGAAAATTGATGTAGAATGGTGAAAACGAGTATAAATGGGCTGTTCTAACCAAAATATGGTGTGAATTAGGCGTAGTAGATTGGTGAAACCGAGTGTACATGCGTGATTCTAACCGAAATATGGTAAAAAAAGTGGCATAGATTAGCAAAAACGAGTATAGCAATATAATTTGTAACCAAAATAAGGTATAAAATGCTCGTATAATGGTGAAAACGAGCATCAATAAAGGATCCTAAATGAAATATGGGACAAAATGCGCGTAGAATGATAAAATGTGTATTCGGTGGGTAATTATAATTGAATTATGGCATAAAATAGGCGTGGACGGTGAAACGAGTTTTTGTGGGCGATTCTAAATGACCTATAGTGAAAATGGACATAGAGTGGTGAAACGAGTATAGATAGGTTGTTCTATTCGAAATATGGTGTGGAACGGGCATAGACTAGTGAAACCGAGTATAGATGCACGATTCTAACCGAAACATGGTAAAAAAAATTGGCGTGGATTTGTGGAAACGAGTATAGAAATGTAATCTAGAAGTAAATGTGTGATTCTAGTTGAAATTTGGTATAAAATGCGAGTACAATGTGGGAAATGAGTATTAACGGGCAATTTGCATTGAATTATGGTACAAAGTAGGCGTAGAATGGTGAAAACGAGTTTGGTGGGTGATTGTAACTGATATAATATAAAAATGGACGTAGAATGGCGAAAACGAGTATAGACGGGTGGTTCTATTCGAAATATGGCGTAGAATTGGGATAGATTGGTAAAATCGACTGTAGGTGCGTGATTCTAACCGAAACGTGGTTAAAAACTGGCATAGATTTGTGGAAACGAGTATAAAATATTTCAAATCAAGGTAAGGTATAAAATGCACGTAGAATGGTGAAAACGAGTATAAGTGTGTGGTTCTTGTTGAAATATGGTACCGAACGAGCATACAAAGGTGCAAATTAGTATTAGATGGGTAACTATAACTGAATATGATATAAAATAGGCCTAAAATGGTGAAAATGAGTATTTGTGGGTGATTATAACCGAAATATGCTTTCGGTAGGCTAAGGATGGTGAAAATGAGTGTAGATAGGTGGTTCTAACCAAAATATGGTGTAAAGAGGGGGTAGATTGGTGAAAAAGAGTATAGTGCGCGATTATAACCGAAATATGGTAAAAACAATCGCGTAGATTTGTGGAAACGAGTATAGAAATATAATTTGTAACCGAAATAAGGTATCAAATTCTCGTAGAACGGTGAAAACGAGTATAAATGAGTCATTCTAATTGAAATATGATATAAAATGCGCGTACAATGATGAAGAAGAGTATAAGATGGGTGATTATAATTGAATTATGGTATAGTGCGTGGAATGGTGAATTCGAGTATTGGTGGGTGATTCTAAGCAAAATATGCTGAAAATGGATGTAGAATGGTGAAAACAAGTATAGACGGGTGGTTCTATTCGAAATATGGCATAGAATTGGGATAGATTGGTAAAATCGAGTGTTGGTGCGTGATTCTAACCGAAACGTAGTTAAAAAGTGGCGTAGATTTGTGGAAACGAGTATAGAAATGTAATTTCAAATCGAGGTAAGGTTTAAAATGCACGTAAAATGGGAAAACGAGTATAAATGTGTCGTTCTTGTTGAAATATGGTACGAACGAGCATACAAAGATGCAAACTTGTTTAGATGGGTAACTATAACTGAATTATGATATAAAATGAGCCTAGAATGGTGAAAACGAGTATTTGTGGGTGATTATAACCAAAATATGCTTTTGGTAGGCTAAGAGTGGTGAAAACGAGTATAGATAGGTGGTTCTAATCGAAATATGGTGTAAAGTGGGGGTAGATTGGTGGAAGAGAGTGTAGATGTGCGATTATAACCGAAATATGGTAAAACCAATCGCGTAGATTTGTGGAAACGAGTATAGAAATATAATTTGTAACCGAAATAAGGTATCAAATTCTCGTAGAACGGTCAAAACGAGTATAAATGAATCATTCTAGTTGAAATATGAAATAAAATACACGTACAATGATGAGGGAGAGTAGTAGATGGGTGATTATAATTGAATTATGGTATAGTGCGTGGAATGGTGAATACGAGTATTAGTGGGTGATTCTAAGCAAATATGCTGAAAATGGATGTAGAATGGTGAAAACGAGTATAAATGGGCAGTTCTAACCAAAATATGGTGTGAATTAGGCGTAGATTGGTGAAACCGAGTGTACATGCGTGATTCTAACCGAAATATGGTAAAAAAAAAGTGGCATAGATTAGCGAAAACGAGTATAGCAATATAAATTGTAACCAAAATAAGGTATAAAATGCTCGTATAATGGTGGAAACGAGCATCCATAAGGTATCCTAACTGAAATATGGGACAAAATACGCGTAGTAGAATGATAAAAATGTGTATTCGGTGGGTAATTATAAATTGAATTATGGCATAAAATAGGCATGGAATGGTGAAACAAGTTTTTGTGGGTGATTCTAAATGACCTATAGTGAAAATGGACGTAGAGTGGCGAAAACGAGCATAGATAGGTTGTTCTATTCAAAATATGGTGTAGAACGGACGTAGACTAGTAAAACCGAGTGTAGATGCGTGATTCTAACCGAAACGTAGTAAAAAAAAAGTGGCGTAGATTTGTGGAAACGAGTATAGAAATGTAATCTAGAAATAAATGTGTGATTCTAGTTAAAATTTGGTATAAAATGCGAGTACAATAATGCAAATGAGTATTAACGGGCAATTTGCATTGAATTATGGTACAAATAGGCATGGAATGGTGAAAACGAGTTTGGTGGGTGATTGTAACTGATATTGTAAAAATGGACGTAGAATGGTGAAAACGAGTATAGATGGGTGGTTCTATTTGAAATATGGCGTAGAATTGGGGTAGATTGGTAAAATCGAGTGTAGGTGCGTGATTCTAACCGAAACATGGTTAAAAAGTTGTGTAGATTTGTGGAAACGTGTATAGAAATGTAATTTCAAATCGAAGTAAGGTTTAAAATGCTCGTAGAATGGTAAAAACGAGTATAAATGTGTGGTTCTTGTTGAAATATGGTACCGAACGAGCATACAAAGATGCAAACGAGTATTAGATGGATAACTATAACTGAAAGATGATATAAAATAGCCCTAGAATGGTGAAAACGAGTATTTGTGGGTGATTATAACCGAAATTTGCTTTTGATAGGCTAAGAATGGTGAAAACAAGTATAGATTGGTGGTTTTAATCGTAATAAGATGTAAAGTCGGGGTAGATTGGTGAAAAAGAGTATAGATTCGCGATTATAATCGAAATATGGTAAAAACAATTGCGTAGATTTGTGGAAACGAGTATAGAAATATAATTTGTAACCGAAATAAGGTATCAAATTCTCGTAGAACGGTCAAAACGAGTATAAACGAGTATTGTTGGGTGATTCTAAGCAAAATATGGTGGAAATGGATGTGTAGAATGGTGAAAACGAGTATAGATGGGTTGTTCTAACCAAAATATGTGTGAATTAGGCGTAGATTGGTGAAACCGAGTGTACATGCATGATTCTAACCGAAATATGGTAAAAAAAAGTGGCATAGTTTAGCGAAAACGAGTATAGCAATATAAATTATTACCAAAATAAGATATAAAATGTTCGTATAATGGTGAAAACGAGCATCAATAAGGGATCCTAACTGAAATATGGGACAAAATACGCGTGTAGAATGATAAAATGTGTATTGGGGGTAATTATAATTGAATTATGGCATAAAATAGGCGTGGAACTGTGAAACAAATTTTTGTGGGTGATTCTAAACGACCTATAGTGAAAATGGACGTAGAGTGGCTAAAACGAGCGTAGATAGGTTGTTATATTCAAAATATAGTGTAGAACGGGCGTAGACTAGTGAAACCAGGTGTAGGCGTGATTCTAACCGAAACGTGGTAAAAAAAAGTGGCATAGATTGGTGGAAACGAGTATAGAAATGTAATATAGAAATAAATGTGTGATTCTAGTTGAAATTTGGTATAAAATGCGAGTACAATGATGCAAATGAGTATTAACGGGCAATTTGTATTGAATTATGGTACAAATAGGCATGGAATGGTGAAAACGAGTTTGGTGGGTGATTGTAACTGATATATTGTAAAAATGGACTTAGAATGGTGAAAACGAGTATAGATGGGTGGTTCTATTCGAAATATGGCGTAGAATTGGGGTAGATTGGTAAAATCGAGTGTAGGTGCGTGATTCTAACCGAAACGTGGTTAAAAGTGGCGTAGATTTGTGGAAACGAGTATAGAAATGTAATTTCAAATCGAGGTAAGGTTTAAAATGCACGTAGAATGGTGAAAGCGTATAAATGTCTGGTTCTTGTTGAAATATGGTACCGAACGAGCATGCAAAGATACAAACTAGTATTACATGGGTAACTATTTCTGAATTATGATATAAAATAGGCCTAGAATGGTGAAAACGATTATTTGTGGGTGATTATAACCGAAATATGCTTTTGGTAGGCTAAGGAGGTGGTGAAAACGAGTATAGATTGGTGGTTCTAATCGAAATATGGTGTAAAGGGGGTAGATTGGTGAAAAAGAGTGTAGATGCGCGATTATAACCGAAATATGGTAAAAACAATCGTGTAGATTTGTGGAAATAAGTATAGAATATAATTGTAACCGAAATAAGGTATCAAATTCTCGTAGAACGGTCAAAACGAGTATAAATGAGTCATTCTAGTTGAAATATGGAATAAAATGCGCGTACAATGATGAGAAGAGTAGATGGGTGATTAAAATTGAATTATGGTATAGTGCGTGGAATGGTGAATACGAGTATTGGTGGGTGATTCTAAGCAAAATATGGGTCAATGGATGTAGAATGGTGAAAACGAGTATAAATGGGCTGTTCTAACCAAAATATGGTGTTAATTAGGCATAGATTGGTGAAACGAGTGTACATGCATGATTCTAACCGAAATATGGTAAAAAAAGTGGCATAGATTAGCAAAAACGAGTATAGCAATATAAATTGTAACCAAAATACGGTATAAAATGCTCATATAATGGTGGTGAAAACGAGCATCAATAAGGGATCCTAACTGAAATATGGGACAAAATACGCGTAGAATGATAAAAATGTGTATTCGGTGGGTAATTATAATTGAATTATATCATAAAATAGGCGTGGAATGGTGAAACTAGTTTCTGTGGGTGATTCTAAATGACCTATAATGAAAATGGACGTAGAGTGGTGAAACGAGTATAGATAGGTTGCTCTATTCAAAATATGGTGTAGAACGGGCGGTAGACTAGTGAAACCGAGTGTAGATGCATGATTCTAACCGAAACATGGTAAAAAAAAAGTGGCGTAGATTTGTGGAAACGAGTATAGAAATGTAATCTAGAAGTAAATGTGTGATTCTAGTTGAAATTTGGTATAAAATACGAGTACAATCATGAAAATGAATATTGACGGACAATTTGCATTGAATTATGGTACAAAGTAGGCGTGGAATGGTGAAAACGAGTTTGGTGGGTGATTGTAACTGATATATTGTAAAAATGGATGTAGAATGGTGAAAACGAGTATAGATGGGTGGTTCTATTCGAAATATGGCGTAGAATTGGGGTAGATTGGTAAAATCGAGTGTAGGTGCGTGATTCTAACCGAAACGTGGTTAAAAGTGGCATAGATTTGTGGAAACGAGTATAGAAATGTAATTTCAAATCGAGGTAAGGTTTAAAATGCACGTAGAATGGGTGAGAAAGCGAGTATAAATGTCTGGTTCTTGTTGAAATATGGTACCGAACGAGCATACAAAGATACAAACTAGTATTACATGGGTAACTATTTCTGAATTATGATATAAAATAGGCCTAGAATAGTGAAAACGATTATTTGTTGGTGATTATAACCGAAATATGCTTTTGGAAGGCTAAGGATGGTGAAAACGAGTATAGATTGGTGGTTCTAATCGAAATATGGTGTAAAGTGGGGGTAGATTGGTGAAAAAGAGTGTAGATGCGCGATTATAACCGAAATATGGTAAAAACACATCGTGTAGATTTGTGGAAACGAGTAGAGAAATATAATTTGTAACCGAAATAAGGTATCAAATTCTCGTAGAACGGTCAAAACGAGTATAAATGAGTCATTCTAGTTGAAATATGGAATAAAATGCGCGTACAATGATGAGGAAGAATGGTGAATACGAGTATTGGTGGGTGATTCTAAGCAAAATATGGTGGAAATGGATGAAGAATGGTGAAAACGAGTACAGATGGGTTGTTCTAACCAAAATATAGTGTGAATTAGGCGTAGATTGGTGAAACCGAGTGTACATGCGTGATTCTAACCGAAATATGGTAAAAAAAGTGGCATAGTTTCGCGAAAAACGAGTATAGCAATATAAATTGTTACCGAAAATAAGGTATAAAATGCTCGTATAATGGTGAAAACGAGCATCAATAAGGGATCCTAACTGAAATATGGGACAAAATGCACGTAGAATGATAAAAATGTGTATTCGGTGGATAATTATAATTGAATTATGGCATAAAATAGGCGTGGAACGGTGAAACAAGTTTTTGTGGGTGATTCTAAACGACCTATTGTGAAAATGGACGTAGAGTGGCAAAAACGAGCATAGATAGGTTGTTCTATTCAAAATATGGTGTAGAACGGGCGTAGACTAGTGAAACCGAGTGTAGGCGTGATTCTAACCGAAACGTGGTATAAAAAAGTGGCATAGATTGGTGGAAACGAGTATAAAAATGTAATCTAGAAATAAATGTGTGATTCTAGTTGAAATTTGGTATAAAATGCGAGTACAATGATGCAAATGAGTATTAACGGGCAATTTGTATTGAATTATGGTACAAATAGGCATGGAATGGTGAAAACGAGTTTGGTGGGTGATTGTAACTGATATATTGTAAAAATGGATGTAGAATGGTGAAAACGAGTATAGATGGGTGGTTCTATTCGAAATATGGCGTAGAATTGGGGTAGATTGGTAAAATCGAGTGTAGGTGCGTGATTCTAACCGAAACGTGGTTAAAAAGTGGCGTAGATTTGTGGAAACGAGTATAGAAATGTAATTTCAAATCGAGGTAAGGTTTAAAATGCACGTAGAATGGTGAAAGCGAGTATAAATGTCTGGTTCTTGTTGAAATATGGTACCGAACGAGCATACAAAGATACAAACTAGTATTACATGGGTAACTATTTCTGAATTATGATATAAAATAGGCCTAGAATAGTGAAAACGATTATTTGTTGGTGATTATAACCGAAATATGCTTTTGGTAGGCTAAGGATGGTGAAAACGAGTATAGATTGGTGGTTCTAATCGAAATATGGTGTAAAGTGGGGGTAGATTGGTGAAAAAGAGTGTAGATGCGCGATTATAACCGAAATATGGTAAAAACAATCGTGTAGATTTGTGGAAACGAGTATAGAAATATAATTTGTAACCGAAATAAGGTATCAAATTCTCGTAGAACGGTCAAAACGAGTATAAATGAGTCATTCTAGTTGAAATATGGAATAAAATGCGCGTACAATGATGAGGAAGAGTAGTAGATGGGTGATTAAAATTGAATTATGGTATAGTGCGTGGAATGGTGAATACGAGTATTGGTGGGTGATTCTAAGCAAAATATGGTGGAAATGGATGAAGAATGGTGAAAACGAGTACAGATGGGTTGTTCTAAACCAAAATATAGTGTGAATTAGGCGTAGATTGGTGAAACCGAGTGTACATGCGTGATTCTAACCGAAATATGGTAAAAAAAAGTGGCATAGTTTCGCGAAAAAACGAGTATAGCAATATAAATTGTTACCAAAATAAGGTATAAAATGCTCGTGTAATGGTAAAAACGAGCATCAATAAGGGATCCTAACTGAAATATGGGACAAAATGCACTAGAATGATAAAAATGTGTATTCGGTGGGTAATTATAATTGAATTATGGCATAAAATAGGCGTGGAACGGTGAAACAAGTTTTTGTGGGTGATTCTAAACGACCTATTGTGAAAATGGACGTAGAGTGGCGAAAACGAGCATAGATAGGTTGTTTAATTCAAAATATGGTGTAGAACGGGCGTAGACTAGTGAAACCGAGTGTAGATGCATGATTCTAACCGAAACGTGGTAAAAAAAAGTGGCGTAGATTTGTGGAAACGAGTATAGAAATGTAATCTAGAAGTAAATGTGTGATTCTAGTTGAAATTTGGTATAAAATGCGAGCACAATGATGAAAATGAATATTGACGGACAATTTGCATTGAATTATGGTACAAAGTAGGCGTGGAATGGTGAAAACGAGTTTGGTGGGTGATTGTAACTGATATATTGTAAAAATGGACGTAGAATGGTGAAAACGAGTATAGACGGGTGGTTCTATTCGAAATATGGCGTAGAATTCGGGTAGATTGGTAAAATCGAGTGTAGGTGCGTGATTCTAACCGAAACGTGGTTAAAAAGTGGCGTAGATTTGTGCAAATAACGAGTATAGAAATGTAATTTCAAATCGAGGTAAGGTTTAAAATGCACGTTGAATGGTGAAAACGAGTATAAATGTGTGTTTCTTGTTGAAATATGGTACCGAACGAGCATACAAAGATGCAAACTAGTATTAGATGGGTAACTATAACTGAATTATGATATAAAATAGGCCTAGAATGGTGAAAACAAGTATTTGTCGGTGATTATAACCGAAAATATGCTTTTGGTAGGCTAAGGATGGTGAAAACGAGTATAGATAGGTGGTTCTAAATGTAATATGGTGTAAAGTAGTGGTAGATTGGTGAAAAAGAGTGTAGATGCGCGATTATAACCAATTATGGTAAAAACAATCGCGTAGATTTGTGGAAACGAGTATAGAAATATAATTTGTAACCGAAATAAGGTATCAAATTCTCGTAGAACGGTCAAAACGAGTATAAATGAGTCATTCTAGTTGAAATATGGAATAAAATGCGCGTACAATGATGAGGAAGAGTATTAGATGGGTGATTATAATTAAATTATGGTATAGTGCGTGGAATGGTGAATACGAGTATTGGTGTGTGATTCTAAGCAAAATATGGTGAAAATGGATGTAGAATGGTGAAAACGAGTATAAATGGGTTGTTCCAACCAAAATATGGTATGAATTAGGCGTAGATTGGTGAACCGAGCGTACATGCGTGATTCTAACCGAAATATGGTTAAAAAAAAGTGGTATAGATTAGCAAAAACGAGTATAGCAATATAAATTGTAACCAAAATAAGGTATAAAATGCTCGTATAATGGTGAAAACGAGCATCAATAGGGGATCCTAACTGAAATATGGGACAAAATGCGCGTAGAATGATAAAAATGTATATTCGGTGGGTAATTATAATTGAATTATGGCATAAATAGGCGTGGAACGGTGAAACGAGTTTTTGTGGGTGATTCTAAACGACCTATAGTGAAAATGGACGTAGAGTGGCGAAAACGAGCATAGATAGGTTATTCTATTCAAAATATGGTGTAGAACGGGCGTAGACTAGTGAAACCGAGTGTAGATGCGTGATTCTAACCGAAACGTGGTAAAAAAAAAGTGGCATAGATTTGTGGAAACGAGTATAGAAATGTAACCTAGAAATAAATGTGTGATTCTAGTTGAAATTTGGTATAAAATACGAGTACAATGATGCAAATGAGTATTAACGGGCAATTTGTATTAAATTATGGTACAAATAGGCGTGGAATGGTGAAAACGAGTTTGGTGGGTGATTGTAACTGATATATTGTAAAAATGGACGTAGAATGGTGAAAACGAGTATAGATGGGTGGATCTAATCGAAATATGGCATAGAATTGGGGTAGATTGGTAAAATCGAGTGTAGGTGCGTGATTCTAACCGAAACGTGGTTAAAAAGTGGCGTAGATTTGTGGAAACGAGTATAGAAATGTAATTTCAAATCGAGGTAAGGTTTAAAATGGCATGTAGAATGGTGAAAGCTAGTATAAATGTCTGGTTCTTGTTGAAATATGGTACCGAATAAGCATACAAAGATGCAAACTAGTATTACATGGGTAACTATTTCTGAATTATGATATAAAATAGGCCTAGAATGGTGAAAACGATTATTTGTGGGTGATTATAACCGAAATATGCTTTTGGTAGGCTAAGGATGGTGAAAACGAGTATAGATTGGTGGTTTAATCGTAATAAGATGTAAAGTGGGGGTAGATTGGTGAAAAAGAGTGTAGATTCGCGATTATAACCGAAATATGGTAAAAACAATCGCGTAGATTTGTTTAAACGAGTATAGAAATATAATTTGTAACCGAAATAAGGTATCAAATTCTCGTAGAATGGTCAAAACGAGTATAAATGAGTCATTCTAGTTGAAATATGGAATAAATTGCGCGTACAATGATGAGGAAGAGTATTAGATGGGTGATTATAATTGAATTATGGTATAGTGCGTGGAATGGTGAATACGAGTATTGGTGGGTGATTCTAAGCAAAATATGGTAAAAATGGATGTAGAATGGTGAAAACGAGTATAAATGGGCTGTTCTAACCAAAATATGGTGTGAATTAGGCGTAGATTGGTGAAACCGAGTGTACATGCGTGATTCTAACCGAAATATGGTAAAAAAAAGTGGCATAGATTAGCGAAAAACGAGTATAACAATATAAATTGTAACCAAAATAAGGTATAAAATGCTCGTATAATGGTGAAAACGAGCATCAATAAGGGATCCTAACAGAAATATGGGACAAAATGCGCGTAGAATGATAAAAATGTGTATTCGGTGGGTAATTATAATTGAATTATATCATAAAATAGGCGTGGAATGGTGAAACAAGTTTTGTGGGTGATTCTAAATGACCTATAGTGAAAATGGACGTAGAGTGGTGAAACGAGTATAGATAGGTTGTTCTATTCAAAATATGGTGTAGAACGGGCGTAGACTAGGGAAACCGAGTGTAGATGCGTGATTCTAACCGAAACGTGGTAAAAAAAGTGGCGTAGATTTGTGGAAACGAGTATAGAAATGTAATCTAGAAGTAAATGTGTGATTCTAGTTGAAATTTGGTATAAAATACGAGTACAATCATGAAAATGAATATTGACGGACAATTTGCATTGAATTATGGTACAAAGTAGGCATGGAATGGTGAAAACGAGTTTGGTGGGTGATTGTAACTGATATATTGTAAAAATGGACGTAGAATGGTGAAAACGAGTATAGACGGGTGGTTCTATTCAAAATATGGCGTAGAATTAGGGTAGATTGGTAAAATCGAGTGTAGGTGCGTGATTCTAACCGAAACGTGGTTAAAAAGTGGCGTAGATTTATGCAAATAACGAGTATAGAAATGTAATTTCAAATCGAGGTAAGATTTAAAATGCACGTAGAATGGTGAAAACGAGTATAAATGTCTGGTTCTTGTTAAAATATGGTACCGAACGAGCATACAAAGATGCAAACTAGTATTACATGGGTAACTATTTCTGAATTATGATATAAAATAGGCCTAGAATGGTGAAAACGATTATTTGTGGGTGATTATAACCGAAATATGCTTTGGTAGGCTAAGGATGGTGAAAACGAGTATAGATTGGTGGTTCTAATCGAAATATGATGTAAAGTGGGGGTAGATTGGTGAAAAAGAGTGTAGATTCGCGATTATAACCGAAATATGGTAAAAACAATCGCGTAGATTTGTGGAAACGAGTATAGAAATATAATTTGTAACCGAAATAAGGTATCAAATTCTCGTAGAACGGTCAAAACGAGTATAAATGAGTCATTCTAGTTGAAATATGGAATAAAATGCGCGTACAATGATGAGAAAGAGTATTAGATGGGTGATTATAATTGAATTATGGTATAGTGCGTGGAATGGTGAATACGAGTATTGGTGGGTGATTCTAAGCAAAATATGGTGAAAATGGATGTAGAATGGTGAAAACGAGTATAAATGGGCTGTTCTAACCAAAATATGGTGTGAATTAGGCATAGATTGGTGAAACCGAGTGTACATGCATGATTCTAACCGAAATATGGTAAAAAAAGTGGCATAGATTAGCAAAAACGAGTATAGCAATATAAATTGTAACCAAAATACGGTATAAAATGCTCATATAATGGTGAAAACGAGCATCAATAAGGGATCCTAACTGAAATATGGGACAAAATACGCGTAGAATGATAAAAATGTGTATTCGGTGGGTAATTATAATTGAATTATATCATAAAATAGGCGTGGAATGGTGAAACGAGTTTCTGTGGGTGATTCTAAATGACCTATAATGAAAATGGACGTAGAGTGGTGAAACGAGTATAGATAGGTTGCTCTATTCAAAATATGGTGTAGAACGGGCGTAGACTAGTGAAACCGAGTGTAGATGCATGATTCTAACCGAAACATGGTAAAAAAAAGTGGCGTAGATTTGTGGAAACGAGTATAGAAATGTAATCTAGAAGTAAATGTGTGATTCTAGTTGAAATTTGGTATAAAATACGAGTACAATCATGAAAATGAATATTGACGGACAATTTGCATTGAATTATGGTACAAAGTAGGCGTGGAATGGTGAAAACGAGTTTGGTGGGTGATTGTAACTGATATATTGTAAAAATGGACGTAGAATGGTGAAAACGAGTATAGACGGATGGTTCTATTCAAAATATGGCATAGAATTGGGGTACATTGGTAAAATCGAGTGTAGGTGCGTGATTCTAACCGAAATGTGGTTAAAAAGTGGTATAGATTTGTTGAAACGAGTATAGAAATGTAATTTCAAATCGAGGTAAGGTTTAAAATGCACGTAGAATGGTGAAAGCGAGTATAAATGTCTGGTTCTTGTTGAAATATGGTACCGAACGAGCATACAAAGATGCAAACTAGTATTACATGGGTAACTATTTTTGAATTATGATATAAAATAGGCCTAGAATGGTGAAAATGATTATTTGTGGGTGATTATAACCGAAATATGCTTTTGGTAGGCTAAGGATGGTGAAAACGAGTATAGATTGGTGGTTTTAATCGTAATAAGATGTAAAGTGGGGGTAGATTGGTGAAAAAGAGTATAGATTCGCGATTATAACCGAAATATGGTAAAAACAATCACGTAGATTTGTGGAAACGAGTATAGAAATATAATTTATAACCGAAATAAGGTATCAAATTCTCGTAGAACGGTCAAAACGAGTAAAAACGAGTATTGGTGGGTGATTCTAAGCAAAATATGGTGGAAATGGATGTAGAATTGTAAAAACGAGTATAGATGGGTTGTTCTAACCAAAATATGGTGTGAATTAGGCTTAGATTGGTGAAACCGAGTGTACATGCATGATTCTAACCGAAATATGGTAAAAAAAAGTGGCATAGATTAGTGAAAACGAGTATAGCAATAGAAATTGTTACCAAAATAAGGTATAAAATGCTCGTATAATGGTGAAAACGAGCATCAATAAGGGATCCTAACTGAAATATGGGACAAAATGCACGTAGAATGATAAAAATGTGTATTCGGTGGGTAATTATAATTGAATTATGGCATAAAATAGGCGTGGAACTGTGAAACGAGTTTTTTTGGGTGATTCTAAATGACCTATAGTGAAAATGGACGTAGAGTGGCTAAAACGAGCATAGATAGGTTGTTATATTCAAAATATGGTGTAGAACGGGCATAGACTAGTGAAACCGAGTGTAGGCATGATTCTAACCGAAACGTGGTAAAAAAAGTGGCATAGATTTGTGGAAACGAGTATAGAAATGTAATCTAGAAATAAATGTGTGATTCTAGTTGAAATTTGGTATAAAATGTGAGTACAATGATGCAAATGAGTATTAACGGGCAATTTGTATTGAATTATGGTACAAATAGGCATGGAATGGTGAAAACGAGTTTGGTGGGTGATTATAACTGATATATTGTAAAAATGGACGTAGAATGGTGAAAACGAGTATAGATGGGTGGTTCTATTCGAATATGGTATAGAATTAGGGTAGATTGGTAAAATCGAGTGTAGGTGCGTGATTCTAACCGAAACGTGGTTAAAAAGTGGCGTAGATTTGTGGAAACGAGTATAGAAATGTAATTTCAAATCGAGGTAAGGTTTAAAATGTACGTAGAATGGTGAAAGCGAGTATAAATGTCTGGTTCTTGTTGAAATATGGTACCGAACGAGCATACAAAGATGCAAACTAGTATTACATGGGTAACTATTTCTGAATTATGATATAAAATAGGCCTAGAATGGTGAAAACGATTATTTGTGGGTGATTATAACCGAAATATGCTTTTGGTAGGCTAAGGATGGTGAAAATGAGTATGGATAGGTGGTTCTAATCAAAATATGGTGTAAAGTGGGGGTAGATTGGTGAAAAAGATTGTAGATGCGCGATTATAACCGAAATATGGTAAAAACAATCGCGTAGATTTGTGGAAACATGTATAGAAATATAATTTGTAACCAAAATAAGGTATCAAATTCTCGTAGAACGGTCAAAACGAGTATAAATGAGTCATTCTAGTTGAAATATGGAATAAAATACGCGTACAATGATGAGGAAGAGTATTAGATGGGTAATTATAATTGAATTATGGTATAGTACGTGGAATGGTGAATACGAGTATTGGTGGGTGATTCTAAGCAAAATATGGTGAAAATGGATGTAGAATGGTGAAAACGAGTATAAATGGGCCGTTCTAACCAAAATATGGTGTGAATTAGGCGTAGATTGGTAAAACCGAGTGTACATGCGTGATTCTAACCGAAATATGGTAAAAAAAAGTGGCATAGATTAGCGAAAACGAGTATAGCAATATAAATTGTAACCAAAATAAGGTATAAAATGCTCGTATAATGGTGAAAACTGTTTGCCATGAAATATAAAAGAACAAAACAATTATCGGAGGACTGGACTTTTACTTCACAATACAAACTCACTTGTACGAAGAAAGCCTAGGGACGAAAACCTAGGTACAGCAATGTAAGTACAATTATTTATTTTAGATTCTGGGGTGACGGTAGAAGCTCGAGAAAGTGACGGCAGCTCTGCCTTACTCCTTGGACGATCGGATGCAACCTTGGCTCCTGGGAAGATCTGCTTGGCGTTGAAGAAATGCTCTCTTTACTCTCTCTCTCTTTAAGTCTCTTTAGGTGCTCTGGTGCTCTTCTCCAAAAAAAGGTCCTCTTCGTAAGGGAATGGCACCTTACTATTTATAGGAGTGGGATGCAATCACTAGGGTTTGCAATGATTGCCTCCTTGATATGTCGGCTGTTAAGGACCAATTAATCTGGGCCTTTCATTCTGATTGTAGCAAATCTAGGTAATCAATGTAGATTGCATTGAATCTCTGTGGGCAATAAATGTTGATTGCCATGAATATTCCCGACTTGTAATGACCCGCCACGTGTCCAATTTGCTCGATTTGACTTGATCTGGGCAATTATGGTGATTGCAACAAATCTGATTTTGTTAGGATTCACAATCAGCCATAGGTCTCAGGGGGATAGGACTGCCACGTGTCTCGATTATTATGAAGAGCGCCACATATCTTGACTGGGCTGTCTTGGCAGAGCCGTATATGGGTGGACCGCAAGAGGATGAACGGCCGCATAAAGATGGACAGCCGCATAGGGATGAACAGCCGCATGAAGGTGGGCAGCCGCATGGGGATAAGCAGCCGCATGCTGATGGGTGGCCGCATAACGGATGCAGCCGCATGACGGCGGTCGGCCGCATAAAGGATGCAGCCGCATGAAGATGTGCGGCCGTATGAAATGGGCAGCCGCATGGAATGGTCGGTCGCATAAATGCAGCAGCCGCATGCCTCGAAATTTGGTGGATCCTGCCAACTGTGAGAAGATTTCCTCCCCTTCCCTAGGAACGTGCCTTTATGTCAGTCATTATTGCGCCTTTATGTCAGAGCTGTCATTTGTCATAGCTGTCAGCCGTCAGGGCATTAAATGCAGCAAAAGACTAAGGGAGGAGCTATTGAAGGCTACGTGGCTCCTCTTTGGGCCGCACCGCATAGACTCTTGAGCCGCAGGGATCCCTGAGCCGCATGGGTTCCCTGAGTCGCATGGACTTTTCTTTATTCTTTTCCATGCTTTTACAAGACCCCCTTCAAAGTTTTCAATTTGCAAAATTAAAATACTTTGAATAAGAAGCATGGCTATGTATAACTCTTCTGGTCGCATATGATATTCTGGCCGCATGGATGTCCCAGTCGCATAGCCTCCTCAGCCGCATTGGCCATCCAGCCGCATGGACTTTCTGTCTGTATGAGCTCCTTGCCACGCCATCCTGCCGCGTGTGCAAATCTTTTACATTAATTGCTGTTGATTTGCTGTCAGATTTTGAAGCCGCTTTTTGGGGCGGGATCCCAAGAGTTTGGCCTGTACTAAGAAACTTAGCAAAGGACATTTGTGGGCCTATTATCCTTGGCGTACCCTGGCTTAGGATACGGATAATAGGATGAAAGGGAATCAACATACTTACTCAGAGGTAATGAGGACATGGCAAGTATGAGGGTTTTTGTTTCACTGCAAAATCTTCCTACTCAGAGGTAATGAGGACATGGCAGGAGTGGACTCAACAGAGGATATTTGTGGACCTATTATCCTTGGCGTACTCCGGTTGTGGGTACAAATAATAGGTCAAAAGGGAATCAACATACTTACTCAGAGGTAATGAGGACATGGCAAGCATGAAGGTTTTTTCGACGGAGCCTTCCCACTCAGAGGTAATAAGGACATGGCAGGAGTGGGCTCAATGAAGGAGGGTACATAGAACGACTCAGAGGTAATAAGGACATAGAAGTTCTATGTAAATGGGTGATTTGTTTTTTGCGGAATTGAGACGACTCAGAGGTAACATCGACATGGTCATTTTGAAAATTTGTGGATCTGTTACCCTTTTTGTGCACTAGGAGTGCGGGTAGTGGATCATGAGGAAGGAGCTCTTTCAGGAAGAAAGTTCAGAGGTATGGTTATACATGACGTTCTCCCAAAAGAGTGACCGGGATATAAGTTCAGGGGTACCAGCGGGTACATAACTCGACAATCCAGGGATTTTGGAATCAAAGTGTAAGTTCAGAGGTACCAGAAGGTACATAACTCAATAATCTGGGGTTTTTTGTGGAGGAAGAATGTGAGTTCAGTGGTACCAGCGGGTACATAACTCGATAATCTGGGATATTAGTTGAAGAAGGATGTCAGTTCAGCGGTACCAGAGGGTACATGACTCAATAATCTGGAATTTTATGAATGTGAGTTCAGCGGTTCCAGCAGGTACATAACTCAATAGTCTGGAATTTGGAATATGAGTTCAGCGGTACCAGCGGGTACATGACTCGATAATCTGGAATATCGTTTAGACATAATATTTCTTCAGGAACTTGCCGTTGACGGGCAGCATTAGCAAGTCTCCGTTTTGTTTTGCGAGGCGGTAAGCACCGTTGGAGAATACAGCCTCAATGATAAATGGGCCTTCCCATTTTGGCTGGAACTTGCCGGCGGTCTTGTGAGTCATGACCATCGGCCTCCGGATTGCCAGAACGAGATCGCCCACTTAGAATGTTCTGATTTTGACCTTCTTGTTGAAGGCTCCGAAGATGCGTGCTTGGTATAGCTCGATTCGTTGCTGAGCTAGGAGGCATTTTTCATCTAAGGCCTCCAACTCTTGTAGCTGACGATGGTAGTTATTGTCCGTCGTCAATTGGTAAGTGAGAGCGACGCGGAGCGAGGGGATTTGAGTCTCCAATGGGAGGACTGTCTCACTCCCGTACACCAGAGAAAATGGCGTGTTTCCAGTGGCTGTTCGGACTGTAGTGCGGTACGCTCATAAGCATTCACCAAGCTTCTCGTTCCAGTCGCGTTTGTTGGAAGACACGAACTTCTTGAGTATCTTGATGATGGTTTTGTTGAATGCTTCTGCTAACCCATTCGCTGCCGGATTGTATGGTGTCGAAGCAATATTCTGGATGCGATGCTTGTCGCAGAACCGATAGAAGGCATGGCTTGCGAACTGCGGACCATTATCGTGGATGATCCTTCGGGGCAGTCCAAATCGATAGATGACGTGATGCTTGAGGAAGTTGATCACATTTGAAGTCTTTACTTCTGTTAGCGGAACAGCTTCCGCCTATTTGGAGAAGTAATCTGTGATTGCAAGTATGAAGTGATGTCCTCGGGAGAAAGATGGAGCAATTGGACCGATGATGTCCATTCCCTATGCTTCAAATGGCCAGGATGCCACTGTTGGATGTAGAAACTCGGATGGCTGGTGGATGAAGTCTGTATGGACTTGGCAGGCTTTGTATTTTTTTGCATAGTCTATCGCATCTGCTACCATCGTGGGCCAGTTGTAGCCCATTCGGCAGAGACGGTCTTGTAATTTAGGGCCGGGCTGATGGGCCCTACAGACACCGTCATGAGCTTCGCGTACGGCTTCTTTGGCTTCCGCGTTTGACAGACACCGAAGCAATAACCCATCGTAGGATCGCCGATACAGTATTTTCGTCTCCGTATCGTAGAAGAATCTGAGAGAACGCCTTCTGATGGAAGTGGCTTCCTTTGGTTTCTCGGGCAGGATGTCGTAGACTACGAAGTCTATAAATGGTTGTCGCCAGTCTGGCGCTTCGTCGATCGTCTGAGCGGAATAACTCGCCACGACTTGAACGTTGTTCTTAGGACAGACCAGTTCGTGGGCTATCACGTCAACCGAATGATGAGTATGGTTCGGCACTGCTAGGGAAGCGGCAAGGCCAGCTAGGTCATCAGCTTCGATGTTTTGGAGTCTGGGAACGTGTTCGATGAAGAATCCCTCAAATGACGAAATAATATTGATCGCTATTTGGTGATAGGGGAACATGTCTTCATGGCGGACTTCGTATGAACCCCGGATTTGATTGACGATTAACTGCGAACCGCCGTATGCTTCAAGATATTCTACCCCCAGCTCTCTTGCCAGTTGGAGACCAATGACCAAAGCGTTATACTCGGCCACATTGTTAGAGCAGGGTTCCGTGAGGGAGTAAGCTTGATTGATCACTAGTCCGGAAGGAGAAATCAACACCACCCCGACTCCAACGACGATGTTGCCCTTGGGTCCAGTTCTCGAAGCACCGTCGAAGAACATTCGCCATATATCATCGTGGGAGGCTGTATGTGAGTCGGCGACCTCATCTGGGATTCCTTCGTATACTCTGGACGACTCCGAGCCTGGGTGGGCTGCTAAAAAGTCTGCCAGAGCTTGACCTTTGACAGCCTTTTGTGGGACGAAGACCATATGATAAGGAGATAACAATATTGCCCATGTGGCGAGGCGGGAGCTGAGTGCCCCTGGTTTAGTCATGAGGACCCTAAGAGGATTAACTCGTGAGATCATATATATGGTTTCTCCTGCGACATAGTGCCGCATCTTTTGAATGGCGAACACCAGGGCGAGGCATTCCTTTTCCACGGTGGTGTACCGGTGCTCTGGCCCAATCATCATTCGGCTGAGGTAATATATGGCTTGTTCATGGCCTGCATCGTTGTTTTGTGCCAGCAAAGCGCCGAGAGAATGCTCCATCGCTCGTACATATAGCAAGAATGGTTTCCCAGCGACCGGGGCCACCAGGACTGGCGGGTTCGACAGATATTCTTTGAGAATGTCGAAGGCACGTTGGCATTCTTCATCCCATACGAACGAGACGCCTTTCTTAATGAGATTGGTGAACGGCCGACATCGTCCGGAGAGGTTAGAAATGAACCTCCTGATGTAAGCTAGCCTCCCTTGAAGGCCTCTGAGTTCGCAAAGATTTCTCGGGGGACCCATCTCCATAATTGCCTTCGTCTTCTCCGGATCTACATGAATTCCCTGGGCAGTAATAATGAAACCCAAGAATTTTCTGTTGGAGACGCACAAGAAGGATTTTGTGGGATTCATCTTCAGGTTGTGCGCTCGCATCAGGTCGAATACCTTCCTCAGATCCTGCAGATGGTCTCCCTTATAACGACTCTTGATGGCGATGTCATCAACGTAGCACTCCACAGTCTTGCGCAAGTGATCTCTGAAGATGATACTCATAGCTCTTTGATATGTGGCGCCAGCATTCTTTAAACCGAAAGGTATAACTGTGTAGCAGTATGTGCCAATCGGTATTCGGAATGAAGTATGCTTCTCGTCGTCAGGAGACATCTTGATTTGGTTGTACCCCGAGAAGCCATCCATGAATGACATGCGTTCGAAGCCGCATGTGTTGTCGATCATGATATCTGTGATAGGGAGAGGGAATTCATCTTTGGGACATGCCTCGTTCAGATTGCAGAAGTCGATGCAGATTCGAATCTTTCCATTCTTCTTGAGGACCGGCACTATGTTGGCGACCCAATCCGGATGTTGTTCTTCACGAATGAAGCCGTTGGCTATCAGTTTGTTGACTTCGGCTTCGATCGCATCCATGATGCCCGGGCGGAAGCGTTGTTGTTGTTGTTTGACCGGCTTTGCATCTGGCCGAATGTTGAGCTTGTGAAGGGCAACCCCGGGGTTCAGTCCTGGCATGTCTTCGTAGCTCCAGGCAAACACATCGTTATATTCTTTGACAAGTCCCAGCAGCGATTCTCGCTCTTCGTCTGTCAGGCTTTTACTGACGAAGATTGGTTTTAGAAAAGATTCGCTGCCGAGGTTGACCTGTATAACCTCATCTTCAGTAGGAGGTTCTCTCTGTTCGAACCGCTTTTTCCATTGTGTATCCAGCTATTGGGCCCACGGCTCTAACTCGAGGATTTCAGGAATGTCTTCATCTTCTTCGTAAGCGTCGGCGAATGCCATATTGACTGACAGGACTTGTCTGAATACGTCTCCGATGCTGGTATCCGAATCAGAAGTTGGTGACCCAGTTGAATGTGAATGCCAGTCGCATTCCTCATCTGAACATTTAGGGGTCGTTGCGGGCGTAACATACCCTAATCCACATCGGGTCTTGCTGTAGTAGTCCCGTGGTTTGCCAGCCGGGACCGTCGGCTTTAAAGGTAATCGTCGACCAGTGACGTAGTTTAAGCCTGGCGCAGTCTCCAGATCATACCCCCGTTTTTGTATGAGAAATTTGGATTGGGGGCTATACAGATAAAGAGACAGTCTCCCGGCATCTGATTCGAGATCGAGCTTCTCTATGGTGAAGGGCTGTGGGTCGTTCTTCCGGCCGAAGATGATTGGATGGTCCCCTCCCTCGATTATGCGGTAGGCGTCTTCCACTGGAGTAAGCTGGTTTGCGGTGTAAACATTTGTCACCTGTGTGTGTAGGTGAGTGCCTATACCGTGTTCCATAGCATACATTGTACAAAGCTTATTAAGCTCGAGGTAGTTCAAAGATAGCCCTTTATTGATGAAGTAAGATATCTTTTCTAGCAGGATTATATCATCTGCAGAGGGAGCATCAGTGTGGACAGCCACATACTTGGCCAGTTCCGGTTCTTCTTCGGCCATCCCCTGTATAAATGAAGACTGAGAGGATGACTTGGGCAGCTTGATCATCAGGGGTTCTGTTGGTGGGGCCGAACGTGGAGTTGTTGGCAAACTAACGACCCCCAGTTTGGTACTTGATGCTGGGCGTGGAGTTGTTGGCTCGCTAGAAGCCCCAGACTTTGTACCGGGTGACGATTCTTCTTGGGAAGTCGTATCGTCATTGGCTTGTCAGAGGGATTGAGCTTCTCTGCTTGTGGCATGCCGACTCTCGATAGCCTGATTGTCAGTGGCTCCGTTATGGGTCTCGACGCTTGGCCGGACCTTGGCAGCCGGATTATCATTTGCCCTTCTTGTGCCGAGAGGCTGATTGTATCCTTACGCAGAGCGGCCGTAAGGGGTGTGGATTTGCCAGGTTTGCGAGCTTGAAGGTGGATCATCAGAGGTTCTTCTGATCCTGAGGCCGTTTCAGTTCGAGCTTGTACATCTTCATCCAGGTGCCTCTTTGACTTCTCGTATAGGCAGGAGTCTGAGTAGTAGGATTCGACCCCTTTTAAGGGATCGATGTCGGTAAATTCTGTCCTCACGAAGTCGTGTTTGTCGACATACTTGAAGCACTGGTGCAGCGTGGAAGGCACGATCATATAATCGTATATCCAAGGGCGCCCCAAGAGGATGTTGTAGGAAGTGTCCGTATCTATGACATAACAGGTTACTTCTGACTAGAGATCACCAATTTGGCACTTCAGACGAATCTTCCCGATCGGGTAGCTCCTGCCCGAATTGAAACCGCTGATGGCGGTGCTTGTTGGCGTCAGGCGATGCATAGGAATGCGGAGATGATGTAACAGACCCTTCGGGATGATGCTTATGGAAGAGCCAGGATCAATGTGCATCCGGTCCACCTTTACGTCCCCGATGTATCCAGTGTAGTATAACGGACGATCATGCAGATTGGTTTTGATGAGCATATCCTGCGGAGTGAAGAAAATGTTGGGCATCGCTCCTGTGCAAGCGCTATCTTGGAGATTTGCAGGCGGGTTTTCTCCTGTGAGGTTGACTTGAGCCAGATAGGCGTCGGCATTCTGGAGTGCATCGCTCAAAGCCGCACGAACATCCTTTGAGAGTCTCAGGAGCTCATATAATGACAATTTGGCCGGTGTGTTGGCCAATTGTGCCAAGATGTCAAAGTTGTAAGGCCTCTCCAGCCCCTGTGGTGCCTCTTTTCGGAGGGATTTGTCAAAGTGAGTCTCCTTCGGCCTAGGCTTGTCGATCGTTGGAGGCTGAGACGGTCCTGGAGTGTCAACAGTAGCCGGCTGATGATCTTCGGCCGAGTTATCAGCCACAGGTTGGGATTGTGCCCCTGACCGGGTAACGACAGCTGTGACTTCTTTGACATCTACCGAGATTGTGCGGCAGGACCTGACTTTTCCACTCTTCTTCTTACGAATGGAAGGTGGTGCGGATTGAGTCACCTCAAGTACCAGGTCCGGATGGACCCACATGATCTTCCCTCGTGATGTGGTGAGGGGTACTAGACCAGTAGCCTGATCCCGAGGAGGTGGAAGATTAGCAATCTCCATCGTCGCCAGAGGGACGGGTACCACGCCGTCTTGAGTCTCTATTGGAGGGAAGCTGCCGAATTGTACGGACACCATGTTGGCTGCCACGGTTACCTCCTCGAAATCGATGGCCAGAGCGTTCGAATCGATGAGTGTTGGATGTATCGTTTCAGTTGGTAGCAGTTGTGTCTAGTATGGTGGACGTAGCGGTGGTAATGGCAGTACTTTGGACTCTCCATATCTGCAGGACGAGGCTCATGCCTTGGAGGAGGGAGCTGAATTCGGCCTCCTTGTATGAGCATGTCCAAGACGGGCTTGACATGACCGTCTTCGAAGCAGTAGGTTATCTGAGGCCACTGCTTTTCTGCCGGCTTTGATTCGGGCTTTGGGGCTGTGTCGGCCACCATAGCCTGCTTGCCCTTGTTGTCTCGGTTGCTGGAGGAATTGCCACCGTTGTTGTTGTTGACGTTAGGGCGTTTCCCCTTATTCTCTCCTTCCGAGATGTACAATCCCAGTTGGCGAGCCTTCTTCAACCGTTCTTCGGCGCTAGTGGCACTGATGATGAACGTCTTCCAGTCCTTAAATTGACTTTCGCCCATCCAGAGACTGATTATTGGTAGCAGTCTCTTTTGGCAAATTTCAATTAAGGAGGAATCCGGATTACCAGATGGCAATTTTATTGCGGTTTGGCGAAACCGCTCAATATAGTTCCTTGTCAGCTCCTTCTCCCCTTGGATGACGTCCATGAGGGTGGACATTGTGACGTCCTGTCCTACTTCGTAGAATCTCTCTAAGAACATGCGCTTGAAGCTGGCGAAGGAGTGGATGCAGTTGTCTGGCAGGTTGCGGTACCAGTCGAAGGCGACCCCTTCCAATGCCCCGATGAATAATCGCGTAAGGATGGCATCGTCATGGGACAGATGGTCGATGGTGACCTCGAAGTAAGTGATGTACCGACTCGCAGAGGTCTTGCCATCATAGGGATTGATGTTGAACGACTTATATCTTGGTGGAAAGGGGACATCCCTCCATGCAGCAGGGTATGGTTGCCGTATTCTGAGGTCTTGAGAGTTTTCTCGAGCGTGAAACATGGCTCGGAGCTCCTGGACCTCTCTTCTTGCTTTCCTGGCCTCATCCGCAGCGGTGGGAGCCGTCATTTCAGGGGGATTGTTGCCCGGGTTCGGTGCCGCTGAGTTCGAGTTCGCATTGATCGCAGGACCCGCGCTTGTTTGGCCAAGCGTCTCCCTTGCAGAGTTGGAAGAGCCGCTTTGATCTTGTCTACAGATTTGACCAAGGTGCGCAGTATAGCCTCCAGAGTGTCGATGCGCTGGCGATCACTGGGGCCCTCTTGATCGTCGCTTGTCACGAACGCCGTCCTAACGCGAGTTGAGATGGAAGAGATGGTGGACGACGTGCCCTCCGAATCATACCCTTGTACAGAGAAGTCATCGGGGTATGTGGGGATGTTCTTCTCTGGTTCGGACTCAGAAGGAATAGTACCCCCAGCTTCAGAATTTGCTTCATCTTGAGAGTCTTGGACGTCCTCGGGGACGTCGGCACCTGCTGTATCTGATGGGAGAGTTGTTTCCCCAGGCTCATCTCCTTGGAACATCGGATTATCGTGGATATTCTGAGGAGTGCTACCCCCAGCTTCAGTAACCCCCAGTGGTGTGGATGATGAATCTCCTACTGTAGTAGATTTCGTCTTCGAACGGGTACCTTGGAAAACTCCGGTGGTGGACAACCGTTTAGACGACAGTTTCTTAGTCACAGTGGTTGAAATTTTCGGGCTGGGGACGTTTATCTTCTTCCCTCTCCCATCGGCGGGGATTTTCTGAGTAGAGTTACAGGAGACGACGACTGGAGGCGCTTCGTCCTCTGAGCTTGATCGTTGCAGCCTTTGAAAAATAGACTGTCGGTCTTCTCTTGCGATCGCGTTGTTGCAACAGCAGTTGATAATGACCTGGGTGCAATGACGTCCATGTGAGGACTCTTTGCATACCGAGGCCTCTTCTCTTTCCTTGCGCTTGTGGAGGATAACCTCACGCAGGTCAGATGAGTCTTGAGCAACCATGTTTGCTCCCTGGGTTTTGGGAGACTTTTTGGAACCATTCTGTCCATTTGCCGTCGGGGATGGGACTCGAGTGGTTCTGTACAACTTTCCATCAGAGGCCCGCATAATGGTATATGGAGCGCTCGGATGGTCAGAGGTTGTGACAGCCGACTGAGCTCGCCAAGCTCGCGCTGTCCTTGACTTCTCCACTCTAGCGCCTGAAGGTGCGTAGTAGGAAGAGTCAAAGTGATGCTGCAGAGAGTCAGACATTCTCTTGGGCACATGAGAGATCAGGACCATAGCAGAGGCGATCGAAGACTGAGCCTCGTGGAGCAGGCGGCATGCGGCTGGAATCAACAGTCTTCATGCGGCAGGCAGTTGTGGCCGCATAGGCTTTTTTCATGCGGCTGGAAGTTCTATCCGCATGAATATTCTGCATACGACTGGCAGTTTTAGCCGCATGAGCATCATGCATGCGGCTGGCAGTCTTGGCCGCATGAGGATCATGCATGCGACATACAGTTTTGGCCGCATGAGGATCATGCATGCGACATGCAGTTTTGGCCGCATGTGAGTTCGGCTTCTTCCTGGAGCACATAGAATCACTCTTTGTCCCTGCAAGTCCAGCATCGTAGTGCTTTTCTCTGCCGGACTTGGGGACAGCAGAGTCCTCTATGGCTTGAAGTGGGGCCGCATGAGAGTCGCCTTCGCCGTCTTGGGCAGCAAAGAGTACTCCGTCCAGGGCCTGAGGAGGAGCGAATGATTTTGGCCTCCACTCCCTGCGAGCCTTCTTTGTGTGGGTTTGCTTCTGGACCGGGCCAGCGCTCCCGTCGGAGAGCATTTCTTCAAACGCCTGTTGGTCGAAGCGGACGACCATCTTCTGTTGCGTGGAGCCAAGTTTGGCTACATCCGATTGCGTCACCAACTTCTCAGCCGTAGAGAAGTTTGTCCCCAGCAGAGTCGCTATCGTGTTTGCCATGAAATATAAAAGAACAGAACAATTATCGGAGGACTGGACTTTTACTTCATAATACAAACTCGCTTGTACAAAGAAAGCCTAGGGACGAAAACCTAGGTACAGCAATCTAAGTACAATTGTTTATTTTAGATTCTGGGGGGGGTGACGGTAGAGGCTCGGGAAAGCGACGGCAGCTCTGCCTTACTCCTTGGACGATCGGATGCAGCCTTGGCTCCTGGGAAGATCTGCTTGGCGTTGAAGAAATGCTCTCTTTACTCTCTCTCTTTAAGTCTCTTTAGGTGCTCTGGTGCTCTTCTCCAAAAAAAAGGTCCTCTTCGTAAGGGAATGGCACCTTGCTATTTATAGGAGTGGGATGCAATCACTAGGGTTTGCAATGATTGCCTCCTTGATATGTCGGCTGTTAAGGACCAATTAATCTGGGCCTTTCATTCTGATTGTAGCAAATCTAGGTAATTAATGTAGATTGCATTGAATCTCTGTGGGCAATAAATGTTGATTGCTATGAATATTCGCGACTTGTAATGACCCGCCACGTGTCCAATTTGCTCGATTTGACTTGATCTGGGCAATTATGGTAATTGCAACAAATCTGATTTTGTTAGGATTCGCAATCAGCTATAGTTCTCAGGGGGATAGGACTGCCACGTGTCTCGATTATCATGAAGAGCGCCACATGTCTTGACTGGGCTATCTTGGCAGAGCCGCATATGGGTGGACCGCATGAGGATGAACGGCCGCGTGAAGATGGGCAGCCGCATAGGGATGAACAGCCGCATGAAGGTGGGCAGCCGCATGGGGATAAGCAGCCGCATTCTGATGGGTGGCCGCATAACGGATGCAGCCGCATGACGGTGGCCGGCCGCATAAAGGATGCAGCCGCATGAAGATGTGCGACCGCATGAAATGGGCAGCCGCATGGAATGGTCGGTCGCATAAATGCAGCAGCCGCATGCCTCGGAATTTGGTGGATCCTGTCAACTGTGAGAAGATTTTCTACCCTTCCCTAGGAACGTGCCTTTATGTCAGTCATTATTGCGCCTTTATGTCAGAGATGTCATTTGTCAGAGCTGTCAGCCGTTAGGGCATTAAATGCAGCAAAAGACTAAGGGAGGAGCTGTTGAAGGCTACGTGGCTCCTCTTTGGGCCGCATGGGATTATTCGAGCCACATAGACTCTTGAGCCGCAGGGATCCCTGAGCCGCATGGGTTCCTTGAGCCGCATGGACTTTTCTTTATTCTTTTCCATGCTTCTACAAAAACGAGCATCAATAAGGGATCCTAACTAAAATATGGGACAAAATGCGCGTAGAATGATAAAAATGTGTATTCGGTGGGTAATTATAATTGAATTATATCATAAAATAGGCGTGGAATGGTGAAACGAGTTTTTGTGGGTGATTCTAAATGACCTATAGTGAAAATGGACGTAGAGTGGTGAAACGAGTATAGATAGGTTGTTCTATTCAAAATATGGTGTAGAACTGGCGTAGACTAGTGAAACCGAGTGTAGATGCGTGATTCTAACCGAAACGTGGTAAAAAAAGTTGTGTAGATTTGTGGAAACGAGTATAGAAATGTAATCTAGAAGTAAATGTGTGATTCTAGTTGAAATTTGGTATAAAATACGAATACAATCATGAAAATGAATATTGACGGACAATTTGCATTGAATTATGGTACAAAGTAGGCGTGTAATGGTGAAAACGAGTTTGGTGGGTGATTGTAACTGATATATTATAAAAATGGACGTAGAATGGTGAAAACGAGTATAGACGGGTGGTTCTATTCGAAATATGGCGTAGAATTGGGATAGATTGGTAAAATCGAGTGTAGGTGCGTGATTCTAACCGAAACGTGGTTAAAAAGTGGCGTAGATTTGTTGAAACGAGTATAGAAATGTAATTTCAAATCGAGGTAAGGTTTAAAATGCACGTAGAATGGTGAAAGCGAGTATAAATGTCTGGTTCTTGTTGAAATATGGTACCGAACGAGCATACAAAGATGCAAACTAGTATCACATGGGTAACTATTTCTGAATTATGATATAAAATAGGCCTAGAAAGGTGAAAACGATTATTTGTGGGTGATTATAACCGAAATATGCTTTTGGTAGGCTAAGGATGGTGAAAACGAGTATAGATTGGTGGTTCTAATCGAAATATGATGTAAAGTGGGGGTAGATTGGTGAAAAAGAGTGTAGATTAACGATTATAACCGAAATATGGTAAAAACAATCGCGTAGATTTATGGAAACGAGTATAGAAATATAATTTGTAACCGAAAAAAGGTATAATATTCTCCTAGAACGGTCAAAACGAGTATAAATGAGTCATTCTAGTTGAAATATGGAATAAAATGCGCGTACAATGATGAGGAAGAGTATTAGATGGGTGATTATAATTGAATTATGATATAGTGCGTGGAATAGTGAATACGAGTATTGGTGGGTGATTCTAAGCAAAATATGGTGAAAATGGATGTAGAATGGTGAAAACGAGTATAAATGGGCTGTTCTAACCAAAATATGGTATGAATTAGGCGTAGATTGGTGAAACCGAGTGTACATGCGTGATTCTAACCGAAATATGGTAAAAAAAGTGGCATAGATTAGCGAAAACGAGTATAACAATATAAATTATAACCAAAATAAGGTATAAAATGCTCGTATAATGGTGAAAACGAGCATCAATAAGGGATCCTAACTGAAATATGGGACAAAATATGCGTAAAATGATAAAAATGTATATTCGGTGGGTAATTATAATTGAATTATTTCATAAAATAGGCGTGGAATGGTGAAACGAGTTTTTGTGGGTGATTCTAAATGACCTATAGTGAAAATGAACGTAGAGTGGTGAAACGAGTATAGATAGGTTGTTCTATTCAAAATATGGTGTAGAACGGGCGTAGACTAGTGAAACCGAGTGTAGATGCGTGATTCTAACCGAAACGTGGTAAAAAAAAGCGGCGTAGATTTGTGGAAACGAGTATAAAAATGTAATCTAGAAGTAAATGTGTGATTCTAGTTGAAATTTGGTATAAAATACGAGTACAATCATGAAAATGAATATTGACGGACAATTTGCATCGAATTATGGTACAAAGTAGGCGTGGAATGGTGAAAACGAGTTTGGTGGGTGATTGTAACTGATATATTGTAAAAATGGACGTAGAATGGTGAAAACGAGTATAGACGGGTGGTTCTATTCGAAATATGGCATAGAATTGGGGTAGATTGGTAAAATCGAGTGTAGGTGCGTGATTCTAACCGAAACGTGGTTAAAAAGTGGCATAGATTTGTTGAAACGAGTATAGAAATATAATTTCAAATCGAGGTAAGGTTTAAAATGCACGTAGAATGGTGAAAGCGAGTATAAATGTCTGGTTCTTGTTGAAATATGGTACCGAACGAGCATACAAAGATGCAAACTAGTATCACATGGGTAACTATTTCTGAATTATGATATAAAATAGGCCTAGAAAGGTGAAAACGATTATTTGTGGGTGATTATAACCGAAATATGCTTTTGGTAGGCTAAGGATGGTGAAAACGAGTATAGATTGGTGGTTCTAATCGAAATATGATGTAAAGTGGGGGAAGATTGGTGAAAAAGAGTGTAGATAAACGATTATAACCGAAATATGGTAAAAACAATCGCGTAGATTTTTGGAAACGAGTATAGAAATATAATTTGTAACCGAAAAAAGGTATAATATTCTCCTAGAACGGTCAAAACGAGTATAAATGAGTCATTCTAGTTGAAATATGGAATAAAATGCGCGTACAATGATGAGGAAGAGTATTAGATGGGTGATTATAATTGAATTATGGTATTGTGCGTGGAATAGTGAATACGAGTATTGGTGGGTGATTCTAAGCAAAATATGGTGAAAATGGATGTAGAATGGTGAAAACGAGTATAAATGGGCTGTTCTAACCAAAATATGGTATGAATTAGGCGTAGATTGGTGAAACCGAGTGTACATGCGTGATTCTAACCGAAATATGGTAAAAAAAAAAGTGGCATAGATTAGCGAAAACGAGTATAACAATATAAATTATATCCAAAATAAGGTATAAAATGCTCGTATAATGGTGAAAACGAGCATCAATAAGGGATCCTAACTGAAATATGGGACAAAATGTGCGTAGAATGATAAAATGTATATTCGGTGGGTAATTATAATTGAATTATTTCATAAAATAGGCGTGGAATGGTGAAACGAGTTTTTGTGGGTGATTCTAAATGACTTATAGTAAAAATGGACGTAGAGTGGTGAAACGAGTATAGATAGGTTGTTCTATTCAAAATATGGTGTAGAACGGGCGTAGACTAGTGAAACCGAGTGTAGATGCGTGATTCTAACCGAAACGTGGTAAAAAAAAAGCGGCGTAGATTTGTGGAAACGAGTATAGAAATGTAATCTAGAAGTAAATGTGTGATTCTAGTTGAAATTTGGTATAAAATACGAGTACAATCATGAAAATGAATATTGACGGACAATTTGCATCGAATTATGGTACAAAGTAGGCGTGGAATGGTGAAAACGAGTTTGGTGGGTGATTGTAACTGATATATTGTAAAAATGGACGTAGAATGGTGAAAACGAGTATAGACGGGTGGTTCTATTCGAAATATGTCATAGAATTGGGGTAGATTGGTAAAATCGAGTGTAGGTGCGTGATTCTAACCGAAACGTGGTTAAAAAGTGGCATAGATTTGTTGAAACGAGTATAGAAATATAATTTCAAATCGAGGTAAGGTTTAAAATGCACGTAGAATGGTGAAAGCGAGTATAAATGTCTGGTTCTTGTTGAAATATGGTACCGAACGAGCATACAAAGATGCAAACTAGTATTACATGGGTAACTATTTCTGAATTATGATATAAAATAGGCCTAGAATGGTGAAAACGATTATTTGTGGGTGATTATAACCGAAATATGCTTTTGGTAGGCTAAGGATGGTGAAAACGAGTATAGATTGGTGGTTTTAATCGTAATAAGATGTAAAGTGGGGGTAGATTGGTGAAAAAGAGTGTAGATTCACGATTATAACCGAAATATGGTAAAAACAATCGCGTAGATTTGTGGAAATGAGTATAGAAATATAATTTGTAACCGAAATAAGGGATCAAATTCTCGTAGAACGGTCAAAACGAGTATAAACGAGTATTGGTGGGTGATTCTAAGCAAAATATGGTGGAAATGGATGTAGAATGGTGAAAACGAGTATAGATGGGTTGTTCTAACCAAAATATGGTGTGAATTAAGCATAGATTAGTGAAACCGAGTTTACATGCGTGATTCTAACCGAAATATGGTAAAAAAAAGTGGCATAGATTAGCCAAAACGAGTATAGCAATATAAATTGTTACCAAAATAAGGTACAAAATGCTCATATAATGGTGAAAACGAGCATCAATAAGGGATCCTAACTGAAATATGGGACAAAATGTGCGTAGAATGATAAAAATGTGTATTCGGTGGGTAATTATAATTGAATTATGGCATAAAATAGGCGTAGAACTGTGAAACGAGTTTTTTCTAAACGACCTATAGTGAAAATGGACGTAGAGTGGCTAAAACGAGCATAGATAGGTTGTTATATTCAAAATATGGTGTAGAACGGGCGTAGACTAGTGAAACCGAGTGTAGGCGTGATTCTAACCGAAATGTGGTAAAGAAAAGTGGCATAGATTTGTGGAAACGAGTATAGAAATGTAATCTAGAAATAAATTTGTGATTCTAGTTGAAATTTGGTATAAAATGCGAGTACAATGATGCAAATGAGTATTAACGGGCAATTTGCATTGAATTATGGTACAAATAGGCGTAGAATGGTGAAAACGAGTTTGGTTGGTGATTGTAACTGATATATTGTAAAAATGGACGTATAATGGTGAAAACGAGTATAGATTGGTGGTTCTATTCGAAATATGGCGTAGAATTGGGGTAGATTGGTAAAATCGAGTGTAGGTGCGTGATTCTAACCGAAACATGGTTAAAAAGTGGCGTAGATTTGTGGAAACGAGTATAGAAATGTAATTTCAAATCGAGGTAAGGTTTAAAATGCACGTAGAATGGTGAAAGCGAGTATAAATGTCTGGTTCTTGTTGAAATATGGTACCGAACGAGCATACAAAGATGCAAACTAGTATTACATGGGTAACTATTTCTGAATTATGATATAAAATAAACCTAGAATGGTGAAAACGATTATTTGTGGGTGATTATAACCGAAATATGCTTTTGGTAGGCTAAGGATGGTGAAAACGAGTATAGATTGGTGGTTCTAATCGAAATATGGTGTAAAGTGGGGGTAGATTGGTGAAAAAGAGTGTAGATGCGCGATTATAACCGAAATATGGTAAAAATAATCGCGTAGATTTGTGGAAACGAGTATAGAAATATAATTTGTAACCGAAATAAGGTATCAAATTCTCGTAGAACGGTCAAAACGAGTATAAATGAGTCATTCTAGTTGAAATATGGAATAAAATGTGCGTACAATGATGAGGAAGAGTAGTAGATGGGTGATTATAATTGAATTATGGTATAGTGCGTGGAAAGGTGAATGCGAGTATTGGTGTGTGATTCTAAGCAAAATATGGTGGAAATGGATGAAGAATGGTGAAAACGAGTGCAGATGGGTTGTTCTAACCAAAATATGGTGTGAATTAGGCGTAGATTGGTGAAATCGAATGTATATGCGTGATTCTAACCGAAATATGGTAAAAAAAAGTGGCATAGATTAGCGAAAACGAGTATAGCAATATAAATTGTTACCAAAATAAGGTATAAAATGCGCGTATAATGGTGAAAACGAGCATCAATAAGGGATCCTAACTGAAGTATGGGACAAAATGCACGTAGAATGATAAAAATGTGTATTCGGTGGGTTATTATAATTAAATTATGGCATAAAATAGGCGTGGAACGGTGAAACAAGTTTTTGTGGGTGATTCTAAACGACCTATTGTGAAAATGGATGTAGAGTGGCAAAAACGAGCATAGATAGGTTGTTCTATTTAAAATATGGTGTAGAACGGGCGTAGACTAGTGAAACCGAGTGTAGATGCATGATTTTAACCGAAACGTGGTAAAAAAAAGTGGCGTTGATTTGTGGAAACGAGTATAGAAATGTAATCTAGAAGTAAATGTGTAATTTAGTTGAAATTTGGTATAAAATGCGAGCACAATGATGAAAATGAATATTGACGGACAATTTGCATTGAATTATGGTACAAAGCAGGCGTGGAATGGTGAAAACGAGTTTGGTGGGTGATTGTAACTGATATATTGTAAAAATGGACGTAGAATGGTGAAAACGAGTATCGACGGGTGGTTCTATTCGAAATATGGCGTAGAATTGGGGTAGATTGGTAAAATCGAGTGTAGGTGCGTGATTCTAACCGAAACGTGGTTAAAAAGTGGCGTAGATTTGTGGAAACGAGTATAGAAATGTAATTTCAAATCGAGGTAAGGTTTTAAATGCACGTAGAATGGTGAAAACGAGTATAAATGTGTGTTTCTTGTTGAAATATAGTACCGAACGAGCATACAAAGATGCAAACTAGTATTAGATGGGTAACTATAACTGAATTATGATATAAAATAGGCCTAGAATGGTGAAAACGAGTATTTGTCGGTGATTATAACCGAAATATGCTTTTGGTAGGCTAAGGATGGTGAAAACGAGTATAGATAGGTGGTTCTAAACGAAATATGGTGTAAAGTGGGGGTAGATTGGTGAAAAAGAGTGTAGATGCGCGATTATAACCGAATTATGGTAAAAACAATCGCGTAGATTTGTTGAAACGAGTACAGAAATATAATTTGTAACCGAAATAAGGTATCAAATTCTCGTAGAATGGTCAAAACGAGTATAAATGAGTCATTCTAGTTGAAATATGGAATAAAATGCGCGTACAATGATGAGGAAGAGTATTAGATGGGTGATTATAATTGAATTATGGTATAGTGCGTGGAATGGTGAATACGAGTATTGGTGTGTGATTCTAAGCAAAATATGGTGAAAATGGATGTAGAATGGTGAAAACGAGTATAAATGGGTTGTTCTAACCAAAATATGGTGTGAATTATGCGTAGATTGGTGAAACCTAGTGTACATGCGTGATTCTAACCGAAATATGGTAAAAAAAAGTGGCATAGATTAGCAAAAACGAGTATAGCAATATAAATTGTAAACAAAATAAGGTATAAAATGCTCTTATAATGGTGAAAACGAGCATCAATAAGGGATCCTAACTGAAATATGGGACAAAATGCGCGTAGAATGATAAAAAATGTGTATTTGGTGGGTAATTATAATTGAATTATGGCATAAATAGGCGTGGAACGGTGAAACGAGTTTTTGTGGGTGATTCTAAACGACCTATAGTGAAAATGGACGTAGAGTGGCGTAAACGAGCATAGATAGGTTGTTCTATTCAAAATATGTTGTAGAACGGGCGTAGACTAGTGAAACCGAGTGTAGATGCATGATTCTAACCGAAACGTGGTAAAAAAAGTGGCGTAGATTTGTGGAAACGAGTATAGAAATGTAATCTAGAAATAAATGTGTGATTCTAGTTGAAATTTGGTATAAAATACGAGTACAATGATGCAAATGAGTATTAACGGGCAATTTGCATTGAATACAAATAGGCGTGGAATGGTGAAAACGAGTTTGGTGGGTGATTGTAACTGATATATTGTAAAAATGGACGTAGAATGGTGAAAAGGAGTATAGATGGGTGGTTCTATTCGAAATATGGCGTAGAATTGGGGTAGATTGGTAAAATCGAGTGTAGGTGCATGATTCTAATCGAAACGTGGTTAAAAAGTGGCGTAGATTTGTGGAAACGAGTATAAAAATGTAATTTCAAATCGAGGTAAGGTTTAAAATGCACGTAGAATGGTGAAAGCGAGTATAAATGTCTGGTTCTTGTTGAAATATGGTACCGAGTGAGCATACAAAGATGCAAACTAGTATTAGATGGGTAACTATTTCTGAATTATGATATAAAATAGGCCTAGAATGGTGAAAATGATTATGAAAACGATTATTTATGGGTGATTATAACCAAAATATGCTTTTGGTAGGCTAAGGATGGTGTAAACGAGTATAGATAGGTGGTTTTAATCGAAATATGGTGTAAAGTGGGGGTAGATTGTTGAAAAAGAGTGTAGATGCGCGATTATAACCGAAATATGGTAAACCAACTGCGTAGATTTGTGGAAACGAGTATAGAAATATAATTTGTAACCTAAATAAGGTATCAAATTCTCGTAGAAACGGTCAAAACGAGTATAAATGAGTCATTCTAGTTGAAATATGGAATAAAATACGCGTACAAAGAAGGAAGAGTAGTAGATGGGTGATTATAATTGAATTATGGTATAGTGCGTGGAATGGTGAATACGATATTGGTGGGTGATTCTAAGCAAAATATGGTGAAAATGGAAGTAGAATGGTGAAAACGAGTATAGATGGGGTGTTCTAACCAAATATGGTGTACTTAGCCGTAGATTGGTGAAACCAAGGGTACATGTGTTTCTAATCGAAATATGATAAAAAAAAGTGGCATAGATTAGCGAAAAACGAGTATAGCAATATAAATTGTAACCAAAATAAGGTATAAATGCTTTTATAATGGTGAAACGAGCATCAATAAGGGATCCTAACTGAAATATGGGACAAAATGCGCGTAGATGATAAAAATGTGTATTCGGTGGGTAATTATAATTGAATTATGGCATAAAATAGGCGTGGAACGATAAAACGAGTTTTTGTGGGTGATTCTAATGACCTTAGTAAAATGGACGTAGAGTGGCGAAAACGAGCATAGATAGTTGTT